>RPOG01001656.1:0-135135 GCA_008086565.1 Thalassoma bifasciatum | reverse complement strand
ACTTGCCAATAATTTCACACAGAAAAAATAACAGGAACATATAAATATATTTTCATATATTTGGTTGCACCACCTGACATTTTTGGGTGCTCAAATTAAAAATACTAAAAAATAATGAAGCTAAAAACTTTGAAATGTTGGTCAACTACTGAAATCTGTTAGAAAACATAATTCTTCACTCAGAAATATGTTTTTATCCGTTTTCAAAGAACTTTTCAAAAATACGTTTTTAGACCCTCTTTTTGTCATTGACCCTTGTACAACCATGTTTTAATCCTGTTTGGTGCAGTTTGTGGTAGAAAAGTAAAGATTTGTCCAGACCCTGAACCTTTGACAGATCGGAACATTTGTGGCACTGAAGTAAAGAAAGAGGATGTTGTTTTGTCTCTTGGAAACCAATTAAAGGTAAGAAGAAGCAACGCTCAGCTGATTGTTGTGTAGAGAATAAGAAAGTGTTGACCTGATGTATTGATACTGGAGTGTTTTTCACTTCACTCCTTTGTTTTCGCCACAGACCCAGAGATCACGGGAACAATCGATCTGTGTGTCGTTATGTCTTGCACTGATACTTCATGTAACTTTGTCCTTGAGTTAACAGCTTTCGCTCTTCTGTGTGAAAACAGCAGCTGGCTCGTTTTTTTCAGAGCAGAGAGGTGGATGTGGATGTGGCGCTTTGATCTGACGCCTGTGAAACATGCCCGGAGGAGAGGCGTTCCTTTGGGGCACAGAGCCTTCATCTCTTACTGGCAGGGGAGGATGAGAGGATGGGCTACCCCCCCCCCCTCTCCAAAAAAAACGCTCTGTGTTCTCTGAGATACCGTGGCGCTTCGTCATTGGCTGGCTCGCCAAAAAACGAAAAAAGTTTTACCACAACAAGAGCCACATCAAACCATGCTCACGGAGCTTCACTGGGACACTTCAAGAGGAAAAATCAACAAAAAGAGGAAGTTGAATCCAGCCTGATGCCTGAATATTCCCATTTTACAATATTTCCATCACACTTCATCGGACATTACCCGCTCGCCCCCTCAGGGCAGATAAGACGCTCGCTGTTGGGACGCCCGGGTCTGCTGCGACACACTGTACATCCAGTGTGTTTATTCAAGCGTGTGCACCACTACGGCTCAGCCAAATGACTTATTCAAGAGTGAATAACTCAACATGGAGCCAAGGTCAGCTCTTCAATCAGCACTGTTTTCTCTTCAGGGGGAGGGGGGGGGGCAACCCAACCCATGAATGCTCATATCTCAGTGTAAGCTGATGGTGGAAGTACGCAGCTACACATTCACACTCCCGATAATCCAGAGTGACATCTCTCTGCAGGACTGGAGAAGTGGCTGATCACGGAAACGCTGGCACACACACACACACACACACACACACACACGTGTTTGTTGAGCTCGGAACAGTCGCTGATGGAAAAGGGTCACAGGAGGGAGGATGGGGGAGCGGGGGCTGGGGTGACAAACACACAGCTTCGAGATGTTTATGGGACTAAATGTGGGGGGTTGATCTAACAGTATTCACTGAGCACAGTGGCGTATATAGACATTATGAAGTAGAGGGACAAAAGAAAAGAAGGTACATACAATGTTTGTTTTGGCGCCCAAAAAGGCACTTTGATATGTTTATTGGCTCACAAAAAAAGGGTTCAAAAGAATGTTTTGGCTCCCAAGGCGGCACTTGACTTGTGTTTTGGCTCCCAAAAGGAGGGCACTTGAGCCTGTTTTGGCCCCAAGGGAGGCACTTTGACGTGTCTTTTGGCCCCCAAATAGGGTTCAGCATGTTTTGGCTCCCAAAGAAGCACTTTGATGTGTTTTTTGGCTCACAAAAAAGGGTTCAACAGCATGTTTTGGCTCCCAAAAAGGCACTTTGATGTGTTTTTTGGCTTCCAAAAAGGGCATAACAGCATGATTTGGCTCCCAAAGAGGCACGTTGATGTTTTTTTGGCCCCGAAAAAGGGTTCAGCAGCATGTTTTGGCACCCAAGGCGGCACTTTGGCACGTGTTTTGGACTACAAAAGGAGGCACTTGTGTGTTGACCCTCAAAGGGAAACCACTTAAGCATGTTTTGCCTTTGAGGACAGTTGATCATGTTCACCGAGCCAAAGTGGCAAATGAGTGACAGTCACCAACTATGAAGGCACTTTAGCATGTGTTTTGGTTTCCAAAAGAAGGCCACTTACACATGTTTTGACACAGATATTTATGATATCTATGCTGTGAAGTTGGAGGCTGACAAGGGAATTATGGACAAGCTGTCGTTTCTAATGGACTTTTCTTATGTGTTCATTTATTTCTTGTACTACTGTTCTAAGCTGCAGCGTCATTGCATTGCTGCTGTGAGTGCGAATTTCCCCTTGTGAGATGAAAAAGTATGTCTTATCTTATCTTATCCTATGTTTTGACTCCCAGGATGGTTTATCATGTTCAACCAGCCAAAGTAGCAGATAAGTGACGTTCGCCAACCAGGAGGGCACTTTAGCATGTGTTTGGCGCCCAAGACAGTTTATCATGTTCAACTGGCCAAAGTGGCAGATTAGAGATATCCACCTCTCAGGCTAATTGATAAAATGTTTAAAAAGACATCAAAATTGTCTATAAAGCCTTAGCCGTGGGTGATACAGGCAGTGGAGCAGTGTTGCCAGATTGGGCTGCTTTACGCCCAATTGAGCTTCTTTTGAACCAGCTTGGTTGGAAAAATAATAACATTGCCCTGATTGAGAAAATTTGGGTTACATTTCAGGACATTTTATTTGAAAATATTGACAAAATAGTTGCCATTTTGTGGAAAAAAGAAACAAACTGATGCGTCCTTGCACTCATATATGTTCATTTATTTTGAAATGGAGAGTATCTGAATATGAATATGACATTATCGATCCGTGATCATCATTGGTTAATGAAGTGTCACTGTGATATGTTATTGGTAACTTGCAAGCGCCCAGAAAGACTGATTGTACAAAGTTGTTCATGTTCGGTATTCCCCAGTTCAGTTATCTGTTCTGAACTTTGCTGCCCATGAAATATTTTAACGCTTTTCACGTTAGTTTCTTGAGTTATTGAGATTTGGGCTGGTTTTTGAATGAGTTGGGTGGATTTTGCAATGTATTTGGGCTGGAAACTGTCAGATCTGGCAACCCTGCAGAGCAGAGCCAGGTGTTCAGGCTCAGTAATCTGCTCAGTAACCTACGCACCTGTCACAGGTGAGGGCGGGGCCGGAGATAAAAACACTGAGAGAGTCTGTTAAAAAGCTGCTGAAAACCACGTTTTAAAAACTCGGACTACTCCTGGAAGTATTTTTAGTGCCGACGTGAATGTTGACCCTCTTTACCCGAGGATGAGAAACTACGACGCTCGTTTTTTTCTCTGTTATGTTCGTAACGGAGGCGCCTGGAAAAAGCAGCGGGTGAAAGCTCCACTCAAGCGGACGCTCCGGGTGATGGAAGCCGCTATGATGAGGGTCGTAGCCGGTTGTCCCGGGTGTGTGTGTCCGTGGTCGGCGTTGTGAGCCGGGACTTAAAAGTGGCTGGTCGGATAATCGCTGGATGTCCTCCAGGAGATAAATTATCTTTTTCTGGTCTTTCTGAAGCTGCCATCCCACCTCTGCAGGTAAGGAGGCTTCCATAGCAACGGTGTCCATGGTTACCATGGTAGGGGCTAGCTATTAGCTTTAGCTCACTCGTTAAAAGCATAAAAACCCTTAGTCTGAACAAATTCCAAAACTTTTTATTCAATAAAAAACAAGTTAGAAGTAAGCCTTTGCTGAAGGCTCAGCATTATTAAGCGTTAATAACCGTTAAAACCAGAAAAAAGCGGGAACTCTCTCTCTGAGTGTGGCTAGCAGGTAGCAAACCGCTGTACTGTCTTAAAAAGTCTTAAATTCATTGAAATGTTATATTCTAGTCTTAAATAAATTACTCAAAAGTCTTAAATTTGTTCTGGCAGGACTTGTTAATGTGTTATACTTTTCGCTAAGGAGGTTTAGAGTAGGGTGACCATATTTTCAATTACGTAAAAATAGAAATAATGCCTCAAAATATTAAAAAAAAAAGAAAAAACAGAGGTAGCCTATTCTTCAATGTTTTGTTGTGGTGATATGGGCTTGCAGATCGTTGGAACCATTATTAGCCACAGAGACATAAGTTCCAGCTTTGCAGACTGTACATTCTGCCTCCCATTTGTCACGACCCGGACGAAAACAGGGGAACTTTTTTCGCATTTCATCAGTGAAATGACAGTTGCGTTTCGGCATTTTCTTTCTGTTCGAGTGTTCTCTGGCAGTGTGTCTACCTGCTTGTCAGCCTGCGAGTGAGTGAGTGACAGTGGAGTGTGGAGCGCCTCTGTACTGATTTTTGAATGAATGAATACATGTTCCGGGGTTCGGCTCAAACTCCACCTCTCAGAGCGTGTTTTCAAAAGAACCATTCAACGTGAATGATAAACACACTGTTCTGTGACGCGCTCAACCTAGGCAAGCTCAAAAACCCGGACGTTTGAAGGATTTTATAAACCCCGACCGGACAGGCCAGGCAGGCTCTTAAAAGAGGACATGTCCGGGCAAAAGAGGACGTATGGTCACCCTAGTTTAGAGTGAAAGCTGTCTTAAAAGCTAATTTATCGGCAGCTTGGCAGTCTGTGACTATGAGTCACAGTTTGCACTTTTACATACAGATATTAACCAATGAGCAATTTTATGTTCAATAAACAGTCTAAAATTAAACTGGAATGAGTCTCATTAAGTGACACACGCTATGATTTGATTGTAATGCAGCAGGATCCTCAAAACATCGCCCATATTTATGTGTTTTTGGTCTTAAATTTCATTCAAAGAGGCATTAAAAAGGTCTTTAAAGTTTTAAATTTGACCTGCCAAAACATTCAGGTACCCTGCAATAAGTGATGTTAGCCAACCAGATAGGCACTAAAGAATGTTTGGCTCCCAAAAGGAGGGCACTTTGGCATGTGTTTTTGGCTCCCAGGAGAATTTATCATGTTCAACCTGCCACAGTTTTCAGATTAAAGACATTCGGAAGTCTGGAAGGCACTGAAGCATGTTTTGGCTCCAAGAACAGTTTGTCGTGTTCACCCAGCCAAAGTTGCAGATAAGTGACATTTGCCATCCAATAGGGCACATGTGTCTTGGTTCCCAAAAGGAGCCCAACTAAGTATGTTTTGCCTCTCAGCATGTTTCATCGTTTTCAACCAACCAAAGTGGCTAGTAAGTGACATTAGACAACTAGGAAGGCACTAAAGAATGTGTTTTGGCTCCCAAAAGGAGGGCACTTTGGCAAGTGTTTTGACCCCCAGGATAATTTATCATGTTCAACTGCCACAGATCAGAGACATTTGGCAATCTGGAAGGTACTTTAGCACGTGTTTTGCATAGACTGTATAAAACATGGATGTAGTCTCCGTGACGTCATCCGTCTGTTACTGCAGCTCCGTTTTGAGGCTTAGAAAAAAATTCACCCCCCCTCACAGTGTGTGCTGTAAGCGAAATTAGCGATCCAGACGGGAGACAGAGTTTTTACCAGGCTTTAAATACGCTAATTTCAGCTCTGAAAACGGCCTTTTTCCCGTCCACTTGTACAGGACTTCCGATGCTTGTAGAGCCAGCCTCAAGCGGTCACTCGAGGAACAGCAGCTTTTTAGCACTTCGGTGTTGTCTAATTTTTTCAGACCGGAGGTTGCCGCTTGGTGTTTTGGCCCCCAAAAAGGAGGGCACTTTAGCATGTTTTGGCTCCCAGGACAGATTTACGTGTTCACTTGGCCGAAGTTGTGGATTAGTGACATTTGCCAACCATAAGGGCACTTTGACATGTGTTTTGGCTCTGTAAAGAATGCCACTTAAGCATGTTTTGGCTCCCAGGACAGTTAATCATGTTGAACAAACCCAAGTGGCAGACTAGTGACTTTGCCAGCTACTAGTGTTGCTAGGTTTTGGCTATCAAGGAGGTGCTTAAACATATTTTTCGGCCCTTAAAAGGAGGCTATTAACGCATGTTTTGGCTCCCAAGAAGAAACTAATGTACAATTTGGTACCGAGGAGGACACTATAGCAAGCATTTTGGCTCCAATGAGAGCACTTAAGTAACTTTCAGCCCTCAAAAAGTCACTTAAGCATGTATTTTGGGTCAGGTGAGGGCACTGAAGCATATTTTGACTCCCAAGAGGGCACTGAAACTTATTTTTTGGCTCACTGGAGAACATTTTGTCATGTTTTAACTCATGAAATAGGCTGATATTGTAGTTCCTCAATCTGTAGGGCACTGTGGCGAGTGTTTTGGCTCCCAAGGAGACACTCAAGTCCACTTTATCAAGCATTTTGGCTCCCAAGAGGGCACTTTAACATCTTTCGGCTTCCAGAAAGGCACTGTATTGTGCATTTTTCAACAGTTTGCCCCCACTTTTTGCACCATACTGACGGAGAATTTCAGTAATCAAACACCGTATTGCCTCTCAGCATGTTTCATCGTTTTCAACCAACCAAAGTGGCTTGTAAGTGACATTAGACAACTAGGAAGGCACTAAAGAATGTGTTTTGGCTCCCAAAAGGAGGGCACTTTGGCAAGTGTTTTGACCCCCAGGATAATTTATCATGTTCAACTGCCACAGATCAGAGACATTTGGCAATCTGGAAGGTACTTTAGCACGTGTTTTGCATAGACTGTATAAGGACAGCATTTTATATTCAACAGGCCAAGGTGGCAGATAAGTGACATTCGCCAACCATTAGGGCACTTTGACATGTGTTTTGGCTCCAGAAAGGAGGGCACTTTTGAACTGTTGACTGCTTTTCACATCCACAGACGTCAGTTACGTTTCTCAAAGGGGCGGGATCACAGACGTATGTTACACCCTCACTGAATGGACACACTGACTTTAAGATGAAGATATGGAACCAAAGTGTCTTCCTCCCGTGTGACTCTTGGTCTGGTAAAGTTTTTCATTTCTAGCTGGTAGGAAACTCCTGCAGTGACACAGATAGCTGCGCTGCTTTTAGATGTGACACATGAATAAAAATCTGACACCAAAGAGAACAGAGCTGCCACCGCCTCAGCCACGGGAGCGGTCAGATGACAAACTGTGAAGGAATTAGTTTGATGTAATACAGACCAGGACGTCCAATTGGTCTAAAATATTTAAAAACAAATTAAATTGATGTTTTAAATTGATGCAGATGTTAGCAGTTTATCAAACTCACCTTTTTGTGTTTTATAGTCAAATATCTCAGCATCCTGCCCCGGAGTGAAGTGTCTGAAGTACGTGCAGTTTTCCTCTGTGGAAGGAAAGAAAATCACTTTTAGTTAATTCACACACCTCTTTAAACTCTTTGAATACCAAGATATAAACACATCATTTATATAAATATCATTACCCATAAAGCTCTGATGATAACCTATGAAAATAAAAGCTGCTTACTCACACCTAAAACATACAAGAAGAGTATTTTTATCACAGCTGTTCTCTTTGCGGCTGATGTTTGCTGCTGCTGTAGGTCTGGATTTATATTGATGTATATAAATATATATATACATGTATATAATTGGATTTTTCTGCAGTATATATCAAAGTGTAACCCAGGTTTATATTTTTTTCACAAAGCAACAAGAAAACATCGTACAGCGTCAACACCAGGAGTCCAAATTGATATGTACTGAAATGAGTTATCTTAGAAATCAGAAAACGTATCAGAATGGAAAGATGTATTGAAAGGAAAAAAAAAACTAAAGAAAACCCCAAGCTGTTGTGAGGGAAACACAAAAGTACTGTGAGGGAATTCAAAAGTATTACAAGGGTACACAAAAATATTATGAGNCATGAAAATATAATGAGGGAACGCAAAAGTTTCAAGAGGGAACATGAAAATATAATGAGGGAACGCAAAAGTTTCAAGAGGGAACATAAAAATATTATGAGGGAACGCAAAAGTTTCAAGTGGGAACATAAAAATATTATGAGGGAACGCAAAAGTTTCAAGAGGGAACATAACTATTGAGAGAGAATGCAAAACTATTAAGAGTAATTACAAAAATACTGTGAAATAACACAAAAGTATTAAGAGGGAACACAAAACTGTTGTGTGGAAACAAAGAAATTAAAAGTTTTGTGAGGGAATGCAAAACTATTAAGAAAGGAAAAAAAACAGTTGTAAGGGAACTCAACACTCTGGAAGAAAGGCAAAATTTATTCTAAAAAAAAATATATATATATATTGCCATGACTCTTAGGGGGCTTCATAAATTTATGATACATCAATAAAAAGTGATAAATATAATTAATAAATCAACCCTCTACCTAAACTCTCTGGCATGAGGAAAAACAGTTATTTCTCTTTGACATAAATTTACAAACAATTTTGAAAACTTGCAGAATATAAATTATTTCCCTTATTAAGTTGTATGAAAACAAATAATTCTACACTTCTTACTGCTCTCAGCAAAACCTGAATGATGGACACACCCTGAAATCACACTTTAAAAAACATTTAAATTTTGCTTCCCATTGTTTAGTCTTGCAGGCGTGAAGTTTCAGCTCAGAGCAGCTCAGTACTTTGTCTCATCATTGAGAAAAACTGTGTAAACATTTGTAACAGTGACTGTAAGTACTTTATAGTGAGTGAATAGCCTGTAATATGGATGTCAAAATCTTGTAGTTTGATGATTATTTTCTGCTCAGGGACATCATCCTAAAGCCATAGAGGTGTAGGACTTAAATTTACAGTGAGTAATGAGACCACAGGGAGTAAAACTGTGACAGAAAAAAGAAAAAACCAGACCAGAAACTGTTTGGGATTCAGAGGGTTAATAACACCTGTGTTAATGCTCAGCATCCCCCCCCCCCTCAGCTGTGCTCCACCTGCTGTGACACACCACCAGAACATGACACTTCTTCCACACTTTAAGCCGTCTTTAAACCTCTCACATTGTTTTCATAAAAGCCTCTCGCAGCTTGACACCAGCGCGGGGTTAATGTTTCCTCTAAAAGAGCTGTGCCGTGCAGAGCGAGCCCCTTTTTTTTTTACGCTGCAGCTTTTGTTGACGGACGGTCAAAGTTAGAGCAGAGTCTGAGTTCAGTTTTTGGAGAAGGTGTTAAACCTTTGGGATTTACAGGAATGAAGCCGGACCACGTTGTGTCATCACAGGCAGCTTCAGCCCAGGAAATTATCCTTCATGTTTCTCCAAGTGTGGAAAGAGTCGATTAAATCAGGCTCGATTTCCTGCCAGATCTCAACCACAAATTTCNCCCCCCCCCCCTCAGCTGTGCTCCACCTGCTGTGACACACCACCAGAACATGACACTTCTTCCACACTTTAAGCCGTCTTTAAACCTCTCACATTGTTTTCATAAAAGCCTCTCGCAGCTTGACACCAGCGCGGGGTTAATGTTTCCTCTAAAAGAGCTGTGCCGTGCAGAGCGAGCCCCCTTTTTTTTTTTTTTTTTACGCTGCAGCTTTTGTTGACGGACGGTCAAAGTTAGAGCAGAGTCTGAGTTCAGTTTTTGGAGAAGGTGTTAAACCTTTGGGATTTACAGGAATGAAGCCGGACCACGTTGTGTCATCAGGAAATTATCCTTCATGTTTCTCCAAGTGTGGAAAGAGTCGATTAAATCAGGCTCGATTTCCTGCCAGATCTCAACCACAAATTTCTACTTTTAGGTGACTGAAGAGGAGCAAAAATACTCTCAGATGTACGGTGGCTCTGAAGTGCAAATCACAACAGCAAAAAAAACGAAAAAAAAAGAGCAAATCAGAAAACACAACCGCAAATAAAAAAGGGTAATTCAGAAAACACAACGGCAACTAAGAAAACACTACAGCGAAGAAGGAAACACAACAGCACATCAGACAAAACACAACGGCAAGTAAGAAAACATAATGGCAAATTAGAAAACTCAACGGTAAATCAGAATCCCAAATTGTGGAAAAGAGTTAGAGGAGAAACCCTGTTTTGCTGTGCGCTTTCTGATTTGCCATTTTGTTTTCTTACTTGCCGTTGTGTTTTTTGATTTACTGTTGAGTTTTCCGGATGGCAATTGTTTTCTGAATCGCCTTTTTATCATTTGCCATTGTGTTTTCTTATCAACCATTGCATTTACTCGTTGGCCATTGTGTTTTCTGATTTGCCGTTCTGTCTCCTTGTTTGCCATTGTGTTTTTTTGATTTGCCATTGTGTTTCCTAATTTGCCATTGTGTATTCTGAATGGCAATCATATTTTCTGAATAACCCTTTTTTTTATTTGCCATTGTGTTTTTCTGATTTGCTGTTGTGTTTTCTGTATGGCAATCGTGTTTTCTGAATTGCCTTTTTATCATTTGCTATTTTGTTTTTTCTATTTACCTTTTTGTTTTCTTAATTGCCGTTGTGTTTCTTGATTTGCTGTTGTGTTTTCTTATTTGCCTTTGTGTTGTCTGATTTGCCATTTCAATTTTGTTTTGCCATTATCTTCTGATTTGCTCTTACGTTTTCTTAATTGGCCATTGTTTTTTATTTGCTTCGTGTTTTCTCATTTACTGTTGTGATTTCTTATTGGCTGTTATTTTTCCTGATCTACTGTTGTGATTTGCACTTCAGGGCCACCGTACATATTTGCCTGATCCCAGTTTTTACAGTGAGGAGGTTTGTGTGTGTTAATCCAATGTTACCTCCCTCCTCATCACTGATTATGGTTTTACCGTTCGCTCTCATCTCAGGCGTAGTTTTAATTCCTCTCCATACCGTCTCTGCGGGGGACGTTGATGCGACGCTTTCATGTGGAAACATGTGGCACTGGAGCCATCGAATCACAGCCAGAGGTCTGTGACACGCTGCGCTGACAGAGCACTTTCCTGTGTAGCCTTTAAAATATGTTAAAAGCACGTCATTTGGCTCTAAAACGAAACTGTAAATGATACAAACGGTTAATGTGACTCATATTGCAGAAAGGGAAATGTTTACAAAGCCTCTTTTGAAATTGCGAGCTCGTAACGCCGTGTGTTGTTCTGTGTGGGCCCACATCGGCGAGTCATGTTTTTATGAATGAGGACAGGGACCAGCTATCAGAAAACAAACATTAAAGTAGAGGTTTGTTACTAGGCAACAAGCCTCACAGTCCTTTACAGTGAAAAGCTCCTGTGAGGCTGTGACAGAGGCTGGCAGTTAGCTCCACTCCTGAGAGATGAGGCTCAGTTTATTTAGCTTTGCAGCTTATGTTTCAATAAATTCAAATCTTGGCTGGTGGTCTACTTTAATTTTTTCAACAACATGTGGTCCCATATTGCATTCAGCTATCAGAGAGGTGTTTTAAAGAGTCTGCTTTCCAGTAGTTTAGGCAGGGATATAAATTGGCTGTTCTGGATCGTCAGAGTGGGCCTCAAATACCAAGGTCTTCTCATCAAATGCTTTTATAATATGAATATGTGTATAAATATAGTTAAGAGAGGACAGTGGATAGAGTGGGAAATGGGCAAGAGTGAGAAATGACACACAGGAAACAGGCCCCAGGCTGGATTTAAACCAAGGCTAACTGCCTGAGGGTGACTGAGCCGATGGGGGGCGACCACAAGGCCATCTGCCCTGCACCCCAGCCTAAGTGGGTTAAAGGCACTAGAGCTGAAATGACAGACAGAGGCTGTAAAAGGCTTAAAAGCTACTACAAAGGTATAAAAAGGAGATTTATTGAATTTAAAAAAAGTACAATACCCCTCTTTAAGTTTGAAGCAATATTACAATACCCCTCTTTAAGTTTAAAGGGACTGCGAGGACTTTCTAAGTGGCCTTGAAAAGGCTCATCTCTTGATACATGCCTGATCGTGATCCAATACTTACCATTACTTTTAAATCATACACCAGACTATTAACGGGAACTTTTTTTTTTTCCAACAATTCAAATTGATCTGTTTATGTACAATATTTCTCCACCTGTAGACTGAGAAATCTGTTTGTAAATCTGTTAAAACACTGTAAAACTTATTCAGTGTGCAATATCTGTTCGATACAGTTCAACCTACGTACATTATATCACCATGCAAATAACATAAACATTGCTTTAGTCTCTAAGGCCCAATTCCAATTCCTTTCTTAACCCTCAATCTTAGTAGCCCTCAAAACCAAGTGTTAAGGGCTATCTTGTGACTTAGAAATGGGACACCCCTTAAATGCAAATGAAATTGTTGTGGACTGTTTGTCAGTTAATCCTTCGGTTAGCGTTATCAAAAAAATATCTGTATAAATAACACAACCACGGACATATTCAGCACAGTGTCGTATGGTATCAAATAACTTTCCATTTGTGGTCGATATTGATAGCAATGTATTGAGACGCCGATGTCCTCTACTGTAATCGGGCCAGTAGAATATGGTAATAGCCGTGTTCGTACAATATATCCGACAAATCTTGATAAAACAATTACATTACCACGGAGAAAAATGACCATTTTGTAACGTTAACTAACTTAAACAAAAGCAACATGGCTTGTCCGCACCGGACGCTATTGACAAAAGATCGTAAAATAAAAATACATGTTCTGCAACAACGAGGTAAATAATCCATAAAATGGGTCTAAACTAAGATAATACAATGGTTTTCCTAATATTTATATCTCCATTAACAAAGAAAATACTATATTTGTAGCTCGCCTTCTCTGTCGCTTTGGACGCCATGTTTATTTACCGACAATACACAATGCATTCTGGGTACCCCTTGCTCCCAAGGGTGGTGTCGGAAAATCTCAGTATTGAGGGAGATACAGCCTCAGTCTTACCCCTCAACCTCAACTTTCTGAGAATCAGGACAGCACTTACACTTCGCAGGAGTGCGCATTTTGAGATTGAGGGTTAAGACAGGAATTGGAATTCACCCAAAGTCTCTATGATAAAACCGTGCCAGCTGACAAAGTGCAGCATTAAGAAGAGAGATTTGTGTTTTTCTCCTTTGAAAACAATTTCTGTGATTTATTTAGTAGTTATGGTAGAAACAGGAGCTGGACTGTGTGACAGAAAAAGGACAGAAGAGCAGCAGAAAGCTAAACAGGAGAGCGATAGAGCACAGGCTCAAGGCTAAAACACGAGCTAAGCTGTTTGTGCTAATGTTCATACCCGTCCACAAGTGGGAGTTATTCTGCAGTGATCTGTTCAAACTTGAGAATCTATCAATAAAATGAAGAACCAGGTTACGTTTGCTCTGCTTGGTGAGGACCAGGATTCACTAACGTTACTGACATGTCTCAGAGCACTGGGCTGTGAGTGGTGCTAAATGTAGCCACCTACTAAACTATGCTACGAGCTCACAAAGTTTTCTTGAACAAAGAAAAGTAGAGTCAAAATGAAGACCTGGGGTCCGTTGCACAAAAGTAGGATTAAGATATCCAGGATGAATGTTTGAGCCTGGTTCAAAGAATCCAAAACAAGAGCACCCAGGCTCAGTCGGTTGCACAAAGACTAAGCCAGGGTGAACGAACACGGATTCATCAAGCCAGGTGAAACCAATCCTGGATCAGTGCGCGCACGTGGCTTTGTTAAATAGACCCCGCCGTCGATCACAGATTCACCGATTCACCATGGCAACGAGAGCGGCGTCAGGGGCAGAAATCCTCATGGAGGCTTATGAAGAGGAAAAGGACCGATTAAAGAAGATAGACAACACCACCACAGCTAGTAGATTGTGAAAACATTGTGTAGTGGACATTGAAATAACTACTGGCTCAGATTTGTAGTAGCTACTGACTGAGATGAAGGATGAGATTAAATAGATCCTGGAACTTATCCTGGTCTGGAGCAGGCTAGCTCCTCAGGATAAATTTCCATGGTAACTTAGGTCATAACATATCCCACTTCCCACTATCTTAGTTTTCTGCAACCGGATCAAGGATAAGTTGAGCCAGGATAACCAAGATATCCCGGCTTAATCCCTTATCCTAGTTTTGTGCAACAGGCCTCTGCTTTCACTTCATTTCTCAAAACAAAAGCATTCCTTGTCGTGTATCGTGACACTTTCTCTATCCATTGTTTGTAGTTTTTTTTCATCAAAGAATAATTTGCAAAGCTGTTAACAATCTATTCATACTGAAGAGAACGCTTGCCATTGATGTGAATCATTTTGGTGTTTGGGCAACTAAAATAAAGCCGTTGAATTCTGAAAGAAAACTCTTTTATCCTCTGAAGAGGAAGCCTCATCTTTTTGAAAGATTGATTTTAAAACCCTTGGGTGAAATGTCTCATAAATATCAGGACACCAAAGCGCCTCTTTGAGCTCATCATGTGTGTTTTGTATGATTTAATAGGAGACACTCAGCGTTTATTAGGCTTTGAAATTGATTCTCAGAGTTTATTTTCTGCACTGAGCATCTTTAGAGTTTGTGCTTGGAGAAATTATTTTGACTTATTCATCTTAAGAGGCAGCACTTGGTGATGTCTCTTCTGAAGTCGTGCTATCTTTTATGATTTGCTCCCATATTAAACTGAGCTGCTTCAGATTAAAAGAGCTTTAAAGCATTAGATGTATGGGTACATATCTATTTAGGAGTTACAGTCTCATATCCGCGTACATACGTCGCCTCTCCCAGGCTCGGTATGCCGCCGTTGTAAAGCCTGACCCGAAGTGGCTCCACCTGTGTTTTTGACTTTGCATCTTCAGGGAGTGTGAAGTAACTCGATCGCCTGTCAGAGCTGCGCAGACATGCGAATCTGCAGAGGGGGGGTATGTGTGTGTCCCGTGGGAACGGTTTGCACATCATGGCGAACTCTTCAGGCGGCGCTGTCACTCACAGAGACGCTGCACTTGGCGTGAACACTCGACCCTAATGGCTTCCAACCGAGGCAGCTGAGTATTTACGCGGCTCATATTTATAACCGCGGGGCTGCTGGGTGAGCAGTTTGTAGGATGTTATTCAGAAAATTCAAAGTTTTTCTTTGATATAATTTAGAGCCCCTTTAACAGCCTCCTTAACCAAATGGTTAAACCTCTGATGCATGAATTATAAAAGTCAGTTTTATAAGTTTTCCTATGTGTTACTGAGCATTCAACTTAAAACAGTGTGAACTTAATGTAAATATGACTTATTTTTTTGTTTGACTCCTTTTCTTTTTTTTGGAAATTTCAGGAATAATCTTTTTTTAATGCTTTGCGAAACATTTTAACTCTCTTTCATCCATTTTAACACTGAATAATTTGTAGTTGTTACACTGCTTTACCCTCAAATGTTTGTCTTTAACTTTTTTTAACAATATATGTTTGTTTGGAAAAATAATTAAAAACATTTTTTTCAGGCAGAATAAGAAGAATAAAAATATCCTGACACAGGCTAATATGAATTTTCACCACATGAACCATTGAATTTAGTAGTAAATCACTTTTAAATAGGTGTCCACTGTAGTTACCACTCTGTGCAATATCAATAACTTATTTTATTATGTCAGTACTTGTGCAATGTCCCATAACTGTGTCCCATAACTTTATTTTTGTTTATTATTTTATTATCTTATTGTATTTTATATCTTATTTCTTTATATCTTATCTTTATATTTCATTTTCGTTGTATCAGATTTGTTGTTATATTTGTACTTTCTATATTTTAAACACTGTCTGAATGGGAGTAACTGTAACTGAAAGCAATTTCCCCCTAGAGGATCAATAAAGTATTCTGATTCTGATTCTGACCACTGTGCACCACCGATTTAAGCACATTTGGAGTTAATAAATTTCATTAAAAGGATCACCTAAATTAACTCTAACTGATTTAACCATCTCTACCCCTTGTTAGAAGCATGTGAATGATCTTATGCTTTGAAAACATTTGCTTTGTTGCACAACCAAAGTTGAGTTGTTGAGATGACATGCTGAAGACATACAAATGTCTCTTAGTTTTGTACTATTTACATTTTCTGTTTTCATGCAAAATGAATTTTTTTTGCACGGTAGTACAAAATCACAAGTATAAGTGAATGTGAGAATTTTTAGAGATTGAATTTTAGTCAGGATGAAAAATTTACAAAAACAGTTTTACCTTGTTTCATGCAACTATTTCCTTTGTTGAAATCACATTGCTCCATTTTTTTTTTTTTTTTGCGTTTTACTAGACCTTTTCTACTATTTGTGGAATTTGTTTATGGGTCAATGACAAAAAGAGGGTCTAAAAACATATTTTTAAAAAGTTCTTTGAAAATGGATAAAAATATATTTCTGAGAGAAGAATTATNTTTGCAAAGAATGTTTTATTTAAAAAGGTTCAAGCATAAAATAATGCCACTGTGTTTTTAATTTCAATTTACAATAACTGACATTCAATTTTTAGAGTTTAATTACTGTGGATACTTGTCAGGACGGTTGCACCACCTGACATTTTGGGGGTTTGAGGAACCAAAACACAAAAAAACATGTTATATTTTAATAGTTTAAAGATGTGTTCAAATAAGACAGGTTTCATAGAATAAAGAAATACATGTGATGAAATACTCAATTCATGATGGAAGGAAATATTGCACTCGGACACAAAAAAAGGGACGTCACGTCATTAACCCATAAAATTCCATATGTTAAACATTTAGTGACACTTCAACCATTGGATAGAGGTTGTTATTTTCAAAACTAAAAGGTTTGTTGGAAAAACAAAAAAGGAATCGGTTTTTATTTCTCCATTTCAATAGAAAGAGCAAAAAAAAACCAGAATCTTTTCCTTCTTTCTTGGTGGGGTGTGACCGATTAATCGACATCGGCCATTATGTTGCTGGATGTATAAACTTTTTTTTTCTGTGTGGAGATCGTGTTGTTCCTGCTCCTGTGTGTCTGTGTCAGGCTGCATGCTGCTCTCTGCTGATAATAAATGCTACTGTTAATTCACACGTCCACCGTTACCTAATATAAGACTATAATATGGTGTTCTAACATTATGTCGGATGCTTTTTTGCAGAATAAACAGGGATAAATGCTCCTGTCAATACCAGAGTTCTTACACATCCTTAAAAAGTCTTAGATTCATTAAAATGTTATGTTCTGGTCTTCAATAAATCACTAAAAGATCTTAAATTTGTCAGGGCAAGATTTGTTAATGTTTTATTTGTTTTATTTTTTATTTTTTTTGCAGGACTTGTCGCAAAGGAAATTTGGAGTGAAAACCGTCTTACAAGCTGCTGATATAATTTATCTGCATCCTAGCTCGGCAGTCTATGACTATCACTGTTTGCTCTTTTACGTACATATATTAACCAATGAGCAACTTTATGTTCAATAAACAGTCAAAAAGTAAACTTGAATGGGTCTCATTAAGTGACACACACCATGATTTGGTTGTAATGCAGCAGGATCCCCAAACCATTGACCATATTTATGTTTTTGGTCTTAAATTTCATTCAAAGTGGCTTTAAAAAGGTTTTAAAAAGTCTTAAATTTGACTTACTGAAACCTGCAAGTACCCTGAATACACACGTCCACCCAACACAGCGTTTCCATGTTGCTGTGTCATACCTAAAATCATATTTTAGGTATTGTAGCAACTTGTGTTATATCAGTGGATATATCAGATATTTGCTTTCTTTTGGACCCAGTATTGGCAACAGCATTGGCCCCAAAAATCCCATATTGGTCAGACACTAAGAGAATTAAACAAAAACATCCCAAGATCTCATTGTGAGAATATTATAAAGAAGGGAAGCTTTTTAACTGATGATTTAAATCCAATAAGAAAAGAAGCAGAACTTTCATTCCCGTTTTAATCTACGTCTTTGTTGTTGCACAGAAGTTTCCGCGGGATAGCCTGAGCGTCTGGACTCCGTCAGCAGTGACCTACACTTCAGCCGGGCCCATATTTTCCAGCTGAGTGTCCCACATTTAACAGGGTCTTCCTCCTCACGCACCGTCTCAGCTCTGCCTTGGATCAGAGGTTGACACCTCCTCAGAGACGTGGCTGCGATAAACAATAATGTTCCTAACCTAATACAGCAAAGAGTCGCTGCTGGGAGAGACCACCAGAGATTAATGGAATATCTACCACACGTTCCTTGTAAATAAAAGCTGTGGTCATGAATCACATGTGCTATTACAGAGGATTAGTTTGCAGCAGGGTTGTCCAAAGTTCTCTAAAGAGGGACAGGTTTCATTTTGTAACACATGAATGCTGCATTTCTTAACTATTTCTGTAAAAATCCAACACTAAATGTGCTCAAATATCTTTCCTGACTATTTAAATCAAAGCTAATATGTAGGAATTTTTTAATTGGCTGGTTTAAATATGAGAAACTGCTCTCCCAAGAGTGCCCTCTCCGGAGCTAAAAGATGCTGAAGTGACCTCCTATGTGCCTATGTGGTGAACAACGCTAATCCTTTGGCTGGTGAAAACATGATAAACTAAACTCCTAGTGGCCAGAATACATATTAAAGTGCCCTTTTGGGAGCCAAAATACGCAAAAGTGCCCACTCAGGAGCTGAAACACATACCAAAATGGTCCCCTCAGGTGCTAAATCATGTGCTACAGTGTCATTTTTGAATCCAAAACATACTTAAGTCCTCTCTTGGAAGTCAAAATATGTGCTACAGTTTCCTCTTGGGAGCCAAAATAAGATTAAGTGCCCTACCAGGAGCCATACACCTCCGTACTTGCCCTACAGGAAGCAAAAATGTGCTTAAGTACTCTCTTGGAAGCCAAAATAAGCTCAAGAACCTCCTGATTGGCTAAAAACAGTAAAAGCCCCTTTAATTAAAACTTGATAAACGGCTCTCTTGGGAGCCAAAACACACAACACAGAGCCTTATTGAGAGACAAAAATGCACAAGTGCCTCATTACGAGACAAAATACATAAACGTATCCGCTCAGCAGCTACAGTGCATGCTAAAGTGCCTTTATGTGCCAGAACACACCCTAAAGTGCCTTCTTGGGAGCCAAAACATGTGCCAAACTATGTACTAGGTGCTGGTTTTGTATTTAAGATAACTTGAATGTTTATACCTGCTTTTTATCTTTGTTTTGTCCGTATACAGTACAGGCCAAAAGTTTGGACACATCTTCTCATTTAATTTGCGTTTTCTTTATTTGTGTGACTATTTACTGGACTGACTGACCTTCATTTCTTAAAGTAATGATGACCACTCGTTTTTTTTTAGTTAGCTGATTGGTTCTTGCCATAATATGAATTTTAACAGTTGTCCAATAGAGCTGTTGGCTGTGTATTAACCTGACTTCTGCACAACACAACTGATGGTCCCAACCCCATTGATAAAGCCAGAAATTCCACTAATTAACCCTGATAAGGCAAAGCTGTGAAGAGAAAACCATTTCAGGTGATGACCTCTTGAAAAATACCAAAAGTGTACAAAGCAGTAATCAGAGTAAAGGGTGGTAATTTAAAGAAACAAGAATAATTTTCTGTTATTTCCCCTTTTTTTGTTAAGTACATAACTCCACATGTGTTCATTCATAGTTTTGATGCCTTCAGTGAGAATCTACAATGTGAATAGTCATGAAAATAAAGACAACGCATTGAATGAGAAAGTGTGTCCAAACTTTTGGCCTGTACTGTATGTACAGGACTATGTTTCAGCTGTGGTTGTTTTTAAAGTGCTTTATAAATAAAGTTGAGTTGAGTTATGTTAAGACCCTTCTTGGGAGCCAAAACTTGCCAAAGTGCCGTCCTGGTTGGAGAACCACACCAATCCACAGCTCTGGCTGGTTATAACATTCTTCGGTGGCCGATTGGGAGCCAAAATGCTGGCTTAGGTGGCTTTTTGGGAGCCAAAATGCTGGCTTAAGTGCCTTTTGGGAGCCAAAATGCTGGATTGAGTTGCTTCTTGGGAGCCATAATACACAAAAGTGCCTTCTTGAAAGCCAAAATGCTGGCTTAAGTGGCCGACTGGAGGCCAAAATGCTGGCTTAAGTGGCTTTTTGGGGGCCAAAATGCTGGCTTAAGTGGCTGACTGGGAGCCAAAATGCTGGCTTAAGTGGCTTTTGGGAGCCAAAATGCTGGAAGGTGTTGCTTCTTGGGAGCCCTAATACACAAAAGTGCCTTCTTGAAAGCCAAAATGCTGGCTTAAGTGGCTTTTTGGGGGCCAAAATGCTGGCTTAAGTGGCTGTTTGGGAGCCAAAATGCTGGATTGAGTTGCTTCTTGGGAACCAAAATGCTGGCTTAAGTGGCTTTTTTAGGGACCAAAATGCTGGATTGAGTTGCTTTTTGGGGAGCCAAAATGCTGGCTAAAGTGGCCAATTGGGACCAAAATGCTGGCTTAAGTGGCTTTTTGGGGGCCAAAATGCTGGCTTAAGTGGCTTTTTGGGAGCCCTAATACACAAAAGTGCCTTCTTGAAAGCCAAAATGCTGGCTTAAGTGGCCGACTTGGGGCCAAAATGCTGGCTTAAGTGGCTTTTTTATGGGCCAAAATGCTGGATTGAGTTGCTTTTTGGGAGCCAAAATGCTGGCTTAAGTGGCCAATTAGGGGCCAAAATGCTGGCTTAAGTGGCTTTTTGGGAGCCCTAATACACAAAAGTGCCTTCTTGAAAGCCAAAATGCTGGCTTAAGTGGCCGACTGGGGGCCAAAAGGCTGGCTTAAGTGGCCAATTGGGAGCCAAAATGCTGGCTTAAGTGGCTTTTTGGGGGCCAAAATGCTGGCTTAAGTGGCTGTTTGGGAGCCAAAATGCTGGCTTAAGTGGCTGATTGGGAGCCAAAATGCTGGCTTAAGTGGCTGATTGGGAGCCAAAGTGCTGGCTTTTGTGGCACCTGGGAGTCATAATACACAAAAGTGCCTTCTTGGGAGCCAAAATGCTGGCTTAAGTGGCCGACTGGGAGCCAAAATACACAAAAGTGCCTTCTTGGGAGTCAAAACACACGCTTAAACAACCTCCTGGTTGGTAAAACACACTAATTTTCCACTTCGGCTGGTTAAAACCTAATAAACTGCACTCATATGAGCCAAAAAAAAAGTGTTTAGATGCCCTGTGAGAGCCAAAACATGCTAAAGTGCCGTCCTAGCTGGCGAACCCCACTTATGCAGATTGGCTGGTTAAAACAGGTTGCCATCCTTTAAACCAAAACAAATACTAAAGTGTCTTCTTGGGACCAAAAATGCTGCTGTATGAGCCTATTTTTCTTTTTCCCCCACTCATGCCATTGGTACAGAGATTTAGCTTTATAAAAGCAGCTTAATGTGGTTCAGTGAGACATGATGTGACTTGGCCTCTGTTTATAGATCACAACTGTCAGTGTGCATATGTTGACTAAAAACAGCAGACCAAAGCTCCAGGAGAATTCACCACTTGTCTCTGCAATCTGATGAATTCCTGCCTGTCTGTGCTGGCTGAGCTGGTTTTTTATATATTCAGCACATGCTCTCTGTGCCTGCACCACTCAACCCCCCTCCGGCATCTCATCTGCTCCTGGAATGGCCCCACGGTTCAGACGGCGTCTGGGATTCCCCAAAGTCCAGCGGCCTTTTATCAGTCAGGACATATTTGAGACGTTTTCACAGCTTTCTAACCCGGACAAATTTGGTCTGAAAGTTTGAGGCTAATTTTACAGGAGGCCACACACTGGGTCACATAACAATCAGCAGACACATAAAGCTTTCTGGGATAAATGTTTTCGTGCTCGCGATCTGCTGATGAGGGACTCTCTCTGCAAGTCAGCGAGGCGTGAGTCACTGCGAGACGGGAAGCTCTCAGCAGTGTTTACAGCCTTTTTATTCAATTACAGTTTTCTTTTCAGATGGCAGAAAGAGTTTCTGTGATAATAGAACATTTACTGTTTGACATTTACAGAAAGAGTCTTTGTGAGAACATCAGGTAACACATGACCTCTAACACTCCAGCTTCATAAAGAGCGATGGCGAGTGGAATTTCAATCCTTTACCCCACTGGAGCATTTCAAGTGTACTACTTTTCACATTCTTGAGTATTATACTCCATTTACTGTGGCAACAACCCTTCACTTCAAGTAAATCAAGTCGTAGAAGGTGTTTGGAGAAAATGGTGCTTTTCAACCAGATGGTCCAGAAACTACATGGTTCCTGTGGCCCATTGTTTGTCTGAGTTTCCGAAAAACCCAGGTAGTAGAAGAGAGGTTGGCATTTTTGTGTACACGGCCACAATTTCACTGCAAATGGATTTGTTGACTCTTCAGAATCAGAAATTGTTTATTCATCCCTTTGAAGAAATTTAGTGTTGCCAAATGCTCGTCACAGTACAAGAGTAGAAAAATAATTAGGGATAAGCAGGACAATAATAAAATACAATAAAAATTAAATAAAGTAGAATGAGCAATAAGATAAGTTATAATAAAAATAGAATAGAAAAATAGAATTAAAGATTAAAATAAGTGTGCAATGGGTTCAAAAACAAGAAATAAGCAATAAAATTGCAGTAAGTACAAAAATACATATGTACAAGATAAGAAATAGGAAGAGTAATTGACATGGTGGTGTGACAAAACTAATACGTTATTCGGGCATAAAGATACAAGCGCTAGTGGAATTTATCTGCCATCTAATGCATGAAGACGACAACTTTTGACTCGTGTTATGGCTGGAAAACAAGCCTTTTGATTGAAGACTTAGGGCAAGATGTGTCCTTATCATCATTGGACACTTGTCTGATAAAGAGTTGCTGCCTTTTGTCAGACGGTCCCTTGAGCTAGGGGGCGGGAAAATTAGTTTTGATGTAAGAAAATCAACTAAATCCAGACCAACAAGCTCTCTGACAAACAGGCCCTCTGGTTATCTGACAAATGGGGTGTCTGATTTTCTGACTAACAGGCTTTTGACTTTCTAACTTATGGGCCTTTTTTTATCTGGCTTTCTGACTAATGGGCCCTTCTTGGTTTGGGACTAATGGGCCTTCTGATATTGTGACTTATGGGCCTTTTGATTAATGGGTTTTCTGACTAATGGGCATTCTGGCATTGTAATGGACTTTCTGATATTGTGACTAAAGGACCTTTTTATATTGTTACTATAAGGCTTCGGCTAACAGGCCTTTCTGATTTTCTGACTATAGGGCCTTCCAAAATAGTTCTCTGACGAATGGGGCGTCTGATTATCTGACTAACTAGCCTTTGATTTTGCAACTTATGGGCATTTTCTATTTTGCTTTCTGACTAATGGGCCTTCTGACATTGTGTCTTATGGGCCTTTTGATTAATGGGCATTCTGGCATTGTGACCAATGAACTTTCTGATATTGTGACTAATAAGCCCTCATATACTGTTACTAAAAGGCTTCGGCTTACAGGCCTTTCTGATTTTCTGACCATAGGGCCTTCTAAAATAGTTATCTGACAAATGGGGCGTCTGATCTTCTGACCAATTAGCTTTTGATTTTGTAACTTATAGGGCTTATTTTATTTGGCTTTCTGACTAATGGGCCCTTCTTGGATTGGGACTAATGGGCCTTCTGATCTGACTAATAAGCCTTTTTACATTGTGACTTATGGGCCTATTGATTTATTGTTTGTTCTTACTAATGGGCATTGTGGAATTGTAATGGACTTTCTGATATTGTGACTAATTAGCCCTCTTATACTGTTACTAAAAGGCTTCGGCTAACAGGCCTTTCTGATTTTCTGACCATAGGGCCTTCTCAAATAGTGATCTGACAAATGGGGCGTCTGATTTTCTGACTAACTAGCTTTTGATTTTGTAACTTATAGGGCTTATTTTATTTGGCTTTCTGACTAATGGGCCATCTGATATGACTAATAGGAATTCTGGTTTTGTGACCAATGGGCCTTTTGATTAACAGGTTTTCTGACTAATGGGCATTCTGGCATTATGACTTTGCCTTATGGCCAATGGGCCCATGCATTTTTTGTGCCTTGGTACTCATACGTTTTTGACTTGTTTCACTATCATTTTTTTTTCAACTTTTTTTTTTTACTCATTTATTCGTCTTTACTGTATACCCTAAATTTTGACACTGCGGTTTACCATTTATACTGAATGTTAACTGTAGCACTGTTTGCCCTTGAGTTATTATAATTTCAATTCTCTGTATGTGTTACATAAACTGCAGATTGGATAATAAAGCTACCTTGAATACTTAACAGACTTATTACAAAAGAACCTTGTGATTTACTCAGAGAATAGGGCAGATTCTTTTGACATATAAATAAAACTAAACTAGGATGCATTCCCTTGGACTTTGTGTTTGAGCAGCTGTTGTAAACTGATTATCCACTGACACGTTGGGCTGAAGGTCTCCAGTTTACAGGGTCGCTCTTTAAACTATAACACTGGGAGCTGACAGAGACACATTCACACTATCAGGCTCAAACAAGAACATTATTCAGGAGTTATCAAGCCACGTTTACATTTACAGTTGGGGGACCTTGCCCCAAAGTTCACGTGCATTTAGTGGTACTACCCCCAAATAGAGTTGTACTAATAGTTAAATTTTTACCAGAGAACTCAATTCAGACCCTTGTTCCTGTGGTCTAAAAATCTCTAATGTCTCACAAGAGATGTTTAAATTGGGTCCCACCAAAAATGGTCCCCATTTTCATGTCAACTGAGCGGCGTTTGACGTTCACACTGAACCTCGAACTGATTAAATTGTTACTGTTAGGATCTATATCCTGATTCCACAGTTGCTTTGTTAGTTCAGAGGTTCTCAACCTTGGGGTCGTGACCCTACATGGGGTCCCCTGAAATGTCTAGTAAATAATAAAATATTTTCTTCAGTGATTATTATTCTTGTTAAAAATGAAACACAACACACTTAACAACTGTATTCTGTGTTTAACTAATTTTTTAGCAATTCATTATCAAGTATTTTAGTATAATAAGTATGTTACTATTAAGTGTTTCAGTAATTTGAATATTTAATTATTAGGCATTTCAGAATTTTGAGAATTTTATCATTAAGTATTTTAGTGTTTGGGTTTTTTTTTGCATATCCAGATTCAGTATCTTAGTATTTGTAGTATCTTATTGTAAGTTTTTGAATATTTTTAGTATTTCATTAATACGTTTTTTTGTTTCTTTTAGTAATTTAGTACCCAGGTGATTTGTTTTCTATTTTTATTTCCCTAGATTCAGTAATTTTTTGCCTTTAATTCTCCCTTGGGGATAAAAATACAAATTAGAGAGAACAAAATTGTCACTTTGTGAACTAATCCTGGCTACTCTATATTTGTAACACAGTGTTTTTAAAAAAATTGTACAAAAAATGTCTCTGGGGTCCCCATAAATTTTATGATGTGTAAATGGGGTCACAGCCCTAAATCCCCTTCTGTTGTTTTAGGGTGTGTCTGAAGCATACTGTAGCATCAGTTATCCGCAGCTGGTTTTACAAACCACATCCTGAAACAGATTCCACACCAGTGAGTGAAATCAGCTGTCGTGGTGTTTAGTGTTACTTGCTGAAAGCCCCTGCCGCCACTAAATCCTCCGTGACTCATTTTAAGCCATTTCTGGTTGGCCTTAAGTGCCTCAAGTGGAGTGGTTTGATCTTTAAGCCTAATTTAGAGTAAAGGGATCCCTCAGGGCTTCGTCATGGGGCCTGTTCAGTTTGTACGCAGTCAAGTTTGTGGGGTCAGCACCCGCTTATGCAAGGGTTCAAGCAATTTTCTTGTTTTAGATGCCAGATTATGGAATCCGTAGTAGCTTTTCTCTTGTCACTCAGATTTCCCTTCCTAACCCTGTCACAGGGAAGTAAATAAAAGTTTCACGATGTCATATGACCTGTCTGGATATATCTCAAACTATTATTAGACGCTTTCTGCCTCCAAACTCTGGGCTGCATTTAGACACCTCACATTATCATGCTTTTAGAAAGTGTGACCGTGACTTTAACGTGATTTTTTTTTGCCGTACACGTTTCTCGTCATCTTACCTCCAGGCAGGCTGATGGGTCCGCAGCCGTGCCCCTCCACAAAGTGCTCCTGGTCCATGTAGATGTACTTCTTGCACAGCCTCCACAGGCCGAAGTGGGCCGCCTCGCACGTCTCGTTGACCCTGTCCACCTTTGGGCTGAGCACTGCCCAATGGTCCGTCACCACCGCCGTGAACATGCACGCCATTCCCACCAGCAGCACGAAGATGGCGATCTTTATCTTGGTGCGCTTGTGCATGTTTCCAGGGTTTATCAGCGAATACTCCAAGAAGAAAAATCAGTCTCCTCCGGGCTTCTTTCTTCACTGACTGCGGCAAAGCGTCTCCTCGTTTCTAGAGTCTTCTTTCCCCTGTCGGAAATCTGTGCCTGTGGTTCGAAGGGAAAGGGGCCAGACTGCTCTGTCCTACTTTCTTAGTCCCCTTCTCCCTACTCACTATGAGGTGCTGCACAAGCGAGGGGGCTGCAAGTTTAGACTTACAGCTGTTGAGGTAGATCAGAAAAGTTGATGACCAAACCAACTGTCTGCATTGCATGTTGNTTTGCTGATCTGGTTACAAACTGGAGATGGAGATGTGTAACACCCCATAATAAGGGGACGCTCATAAAAAGTGAGGCAAACTTATGAAACTGACATTTCACGATGGAGGAGATAGTTTCCATCACGCTGGAGACTTTGATTTGTCTTTGTAGGCGACTTATAAGGATGTGTTTATAAAGAGCAGGAGAAGAACTGCAGCTGGCAAAGCTATGGACCCACAATGCATTTAATTTCCTGTCAGGACGTTCAAGAAACACATGTCCTGATACAGTTAAGAAGCAGTTGTTACCTCAATGTGTCAGAGTGAAAATCTTCACTATTAAAGATGAACGTCTATTAATGGAGTGAATATTGAAAAAGTTTCTGTGTGGAGATTTCTGGGAGTGATGATGGATGAAAAAATGAGTTGGAAATATCACATATCATACGTCAAAAAGAAACTATCAAAGAACATTTTTATTTTGAATAGAGTAAAGTACATCCTTGATTGTAATACCATGAGAATGTTGTATTGCGCACTGGTACTGCCACATTTGACCTACTGCATTGAGGTGTGGGGAAACGGGTATAAAAGTAACATCAAGCCAATCTCTCGGTTACAGAAAAAAGCAGTGAGACTTGTTCACAAAGTTAAATTCAGAGAGCATACAAATAGTTTATTTTCTACGTCACGATTATTATAACTTCGAGGAATTATGGAATTACAGACACTATTAGTTATGTTTAAAGCTAAAAATAAATTACTACCCGAAGGTATCCAGAAGTTTTTTAAGTTTGCTGCATATGATGAAAATCACAGAAGGAGATTTAATTTTAATCATCAATTTGCTCGGACAACGTTGAAACAAATGTGTATTTGACTTGAAGGAATGCAGAAATACTTTTCAATTTAAAAAAATATATAAAGAGAGACATTTCTTAAGTTATGACCTTGAAATGTAATTTGACGCATTGTTCTTTACTTATGTTTATTTGGTTTATTTATTTATTTTTTTGGTTGTTGTTTGTTCTTTTGCTTTTTGTTTGTTTGTTCCCAGCTTGACAATCTTGAGACTTGAGTTCGTTTTTTGAAGGCTCTAAGAGTCGGGTGGAGGTGATGGTGGTGAGACATTTGTAAGTTTTGCGATCAGAATAGGGGTAGCAATAAATAAGAAGTTTGTTCTTCCAGCTGCTCCTTTCCAGTCATGCAGAGTTTCAATGTTTAAATATGTGTAAGTTATCAAACATTGTAATATTGTAAATTCTCATGTATGGGACAAATAAAAGAAATAAAAAAAACACGTCTGGTCTTCGGAGGACTTTTTTCAAAGGATGGGACAACAAAAGTTTTTTTCCTGGCCTGTCTCCTTTAAAGAGAGGGCACTTGCCTTTGAAAAATAAGGTTTTAGTACCTTGACATGATTAAAGTCACATTAAATTGATCCCTATTTTTTCCCACTGGTATTAAGAAAACTCTTATTCCAGCCCAATGACTGTATATAGAATGGACAGCGTGGCTCCGCCTGTCACCGTTCTACGATTTTGAAGCCAAAAAACCCCGTTTCTCTAGTGTGACAATGTCATCTGGCTGCATGGTGTTTGTGTGTTTTTTTGTCTGAGAAGTTAGTTTCTCATTAGTTATTGGACGTTAAAAACCGTGATATAAGTTTCGTTTTACGATAGTTGACAGCTGCCGTTCGTGAATAGTTTTTACCAGGGATATAAGAAACTTCGGGAAAGAGCCAAAAGGAGACTAAACCTTCTGAAGAAGAAGAAATAAATATTTTTATTTCTCTTTTTTACTTGGCTCCACTGGAAATTCTCTACTGCGCAGACTCTGGCTGCACAATGGCGGGTAGAGAAACTGGGTTTTTTGGCTTCAAAAACGTAGAACGGTGACAGGCGGAAGCACGCTGTCCATTCTATATACAGTCATTGGGTTAAACCCACATAGACACACATACACATGAAAAGTCATACTGTTTTGGAAATGATTTGGCGGCCCATTTGTATTACCTTTGGTCCATTAGAGGGCCACGACCCACAGGTTGGGAACCAATGCATTACAGCTTAAATGACAGAAACAAATCCATCAGCGTTCAGGTTGATGTATGATGAGTCCAGTTGTGCGTTCTCTGAGATTATAACCAGCAGTGATTATTGGTTCAGGCCTGTGTTTGAACCATTAACCAACAGGATGAGATTATTTCCCCTGAAAGGTATTTTAAGGGCCATGAGCCTCCCTGAGGACTCACACTGAGGTCAAAGGTCAAAGAAGCCAACGATCAGGTCGGGGGTCAGGGGGAACCTTTGGATGCCATTATGTTGGTGCCATCATTCAAAGTGACGATGTTGGGGAGTGAGGGAGCTGCATTGATTAAGGTTTCTGTATGGATTACTCATCTGTTCACACATTAAAACAAACAAACAGAGAGAGTAGACTAGTTCAATCCAAACGCAGTTATTATCGTGCACCGGTTTCTGCTTATTTTCTGCTCGTTAAACGACTCATTCAGCAGCTGTTGATGCACATCAGCACTCGCTGTAAATAACCACAGAATAATCAATGATGGATGAAGAAAGAAGCCGATCAGTGAGGCCTGAAATCGTTTTCATGAGAAGAGATGATTGCATGTTTCATACACCTGATGAAAATTTAAAGATCAAAATAACAAACCTATAGCACCGTAACTTGGAAAAAAACGTCCTGTAAGTTTACAGTCATGCGATTTATGTCGTTCACTTTAAACAAAACCAGGAGGTAAATAATTAACCTGGAAGCTTTTCGGTTAATGAGTTCATCATGGAATTGTTTCAGCTTTAGTTGAATCTGTAGCTTCAAACTCACAAGATGAAGTTGATACATTCAACAAGATTGGGCCTGAATAGGGGGGCAAAGAATTTGTTTAACCAAAATTCCACAACCACAAAACTTATTTTCAAATGACAGGCATTTGCAAAACATTTCTCCAATCTAAAATCTGAAAATAAAAAAAAAGTTTAATTATTAAGTTTTGATGGTACCTGAATGTATCACAAGTGTTTTAAGCAACGTTCAAAATAGCTAAAGAAGACAGGGAGATTTAATCTACAAAGCTGTGATACCCCTGTCTTTTAAAATTTGCATGAAATAAATAATTTCCTTTAGCTAAACTGTGTGAATATTTACATCTGACTTTAGCCATGGTTTTCCTGAACCCATAGAAGTGTACGACTTCATATTACAGTGATAAATGAGACCACAGCGAGTAAAAAGGAAATTACAAACATCAACATTTGTAGAGTCTTTGAATTTAGTGCCACCAAAAATATTTCTCCTATGTTTATTTGGCTTGATGGTACCTGAAAATGTGTTTAAGTTAATACTCCAAAAAGAAACTTTCACAACAAGACGGAGACTTGTAGTGACGTTATAAATGTAACAGAGACATTTCGGCTTATTTTAACTTTTGTGATCTATTTCTGTTTGTTTAGTGTCCCTATGTGACTGTCCAGCTGTGAAAATGGATAAAAACTAACTTCCACAATAATGGATGTGATTTGTTGTCTTTGAGTTACCCGCCATGTCACCTAAACTGAACTTTAACTCTTTAAACTCCCAGAATGCATCAGTGTTACAGTGTTACACAGGCCTTACAATGCTTTTGGGAGGCACCTCTCTTAAATCCAAAATAGATCAGCATGAGGGCTGTAAACATGTCAGCAAGTAAAACAAAGTACTCCAGAGACAGAGGAGAGAGGGGGGGGTATTCTTACTGATCCACCAGTTCATGTCAGGCAAGATGTCTGTGTTTGGAATAACTCACACACACACACACACACACACACACACACACACACACACACACACACACACACACACACACACAGGTTTTATAATTAAACCACACATAGCCCCAAACAAGAGCAGGAGTTTGGCTTCTTCTCAAATGTAGCCTCACTTTATTTTAAGGTTACAGTCAGGGTCAGAGTATAGGCTTTGTAGATAAAACCAAACTTCAGCGTGAAAAACTACAGAGGCCCACAGGTGCAAACACGCTGCTAATACAGAAAAATGATGCAAATACAAAATAGAAATCATGCCAAAATATAAAAGTGATGCAAATATAAAAAGTGGTCCAATTACATAAAAGTGATAAGGTTCAGAAAGGTGATAAAACTACAGTAAAGTGATGAAAAAAACAGAAAAAAGATGCAAAAACAGAAAAGTGCTGCAAAAAAAAAAATATATTGCAAATATAGAAAAGTGATGCAAAAAAACAAACAAACAGAAAAGTGATTCAAATATAGAAATGTGATGCATAATAGGAAAGTGATGCAAGTATAGGAAAGTGATGAAAAAACCCCAGAAGTGATGGTAATGTAGAAAAGTGATGAAAATATAGAAAAGTGATGCAAAAAAAACAGAAGAGTGAATAAAAAAAAACTGAAAAGTGATGCAAATATAGAAAAAATGATGCAAATATAGAAAAGTAATGCAGAAAAGTGATACGAATTAGAAGAGTGATGAAAATATAGAAAAGTGGTGCAAATATAGGAAAGTGATGCAAAAATAGAAAAATGATGCAAATATAGAAAAGTGGTGCAAATATAGAAAAATGGTGCAAATATAGAAAAATGGTGCAAATATCGAAAAATGATGCATATATAAGAAAGTGGTGCAAATATAGAAAAGTGGTGAAATTATAGAAAAATGGTGCAAATATAGAAAAATGATGCAAATATAGAAAAGTGGTGCAAATATCGAAAAATGGTGCAAATATAGAAAAATGGTGCAAATATCGAAAAGTTGTGCAAATATAGAAAAGTGGTGAAATTATAGAAAAATGGTGCAAATATAGAAAAATGATGCAAATATAAGAAAGTGGTGCAAATATAGAATTAATGGTGCAAACATAGAAAAATGATGCAAATATAGGAAAGTGGTGCAAATATAGAAAAATGGTGCAAATAAAGGAATGTGGTGCAAATATATAGAAAAATGGTGCAAATATTGAAAAATGATGCAAATATAGAAAAATGATGCAAATAAAGGAAAGTGGTGCAAATATAGAAAAGTAAGCAGAAAAGTGATACGAATTAGAAGAGTGATGCAAATATAGAAAAGTGGTGCAAATATAGGAAAGTGGTGCAAATATAGAAAAGTAAGCAGAAAAGTGATACGAATTAGAAGAGAGATGCAAATATAAAAAAGTGATCCAAAAAAAACAAGAGAAGTGATGCAAATATAGAAAAATGATGCACATATAGAAAAATAATTCAAATATAGGAAAGTGGTGCAAATATAGAAAAATTATGCAAATATAGAAAAGTGGTGCAAATATAGAAAAGTGGTGCAAATATAGAAAAATGATGCAAATATAGAAAAATGGTGCAAATATAAAAAAGGTGCAAGTATAGAGAAATGATGCAAATATAGAAAAATGATGCAAATTTAGAAAAATGGTGCAAATACAGAAAAATGGTGCAGATATAGAAAAATGGTGCAAATACAGAAATGTGATACAAATGCGAAAAATAAGCTGCAAATACAGAAAAGTGCTTCAAATTCCAGAGAAGGGATGCAAAAACAGAGAAGTGATGCAAATATTTGCAGTAAAACAGAGTGAAAAAGGAGCAGCACAGTTTGTTGTGATCAGCTTTCAGAAGAACTCAAACAGCCTTTGGTTGTTAATGTTTGTTACAACAGGCTGAAGGTAAAACTCCAAAGCTCTTTAGACGCTGTGTCCTCACTCTAGGTTCTTCAGAACAGGTCGCTCTGGGAGGAGTTTTGTTGGGAAAAGGTTCAGATAGAGACGAAGTGTTCCTGCAGTTACAGACTCCACACTGTGAGGAGCTGAAACTCTAATGAGAACTTTTTTTTTTTTTTGACTTTCACTGGTGTCTGCATTAGAGCCGCAGAGAAGTGGGTCACATTTGTCATAAAGACACTAAAAGTGGGCCAACGCTTAAAAAAGATAAACAGAGATGTACCAGAGTGAGTTAGAAGAGGGGAGTGATCAGAGAGATTAAAACACGTTTGGGTTTTTCATGAAACCTAAAGAGTTTTTTTTGTCTCAATTCCTCCTTTTGTCACAAAAAAGACCTGAAAAGGGTCTCTTGGTTTTTACAGAAACAGTAAAATGAGTCAGACTAAATCTAAACTCTCTGACCTTGGACACTTTTATTGATCAAACCAATTTTAAGATGAAAAGACACTTACACACGTGGTTTAGTGACCCAGAGGGCACTTCTCCTTAATTTGTCTCCCAGGAGGACGCGTCTCTTTAAGATCCTGCAAAAATACCCAAAGAACCTCAAAGACAACAAAGTATCTTCATAACCCGAGCGTTTAAAACACTCCATTACTGTTTAAAGTGAAAATTTCAGTAATTTTAACATAAATGATGCATTTAAGCCCATTCTTCCTCACATAAAAAACAACTAGAAAATGAGAAATTGGCTTCTATTTAGATTTATTTTCTTTATTTTTTGCTCATGTAGTGTCAATATTGTGACACTAATCAAAAGTCATAATCTCAAGTTTTTTTTTTTATCAGGATTTTGACGACTTATCTCAAGATTTTGACTTTTATCTCAGAATGTTGATTCTTATCTCAAAATTTTGGTTTTCTATCTTTAAATTTCAACTTTTTGTCTCAGAATGTTGGCTTTTCGTCTCAAAATTTTGGTTTTCTATCACAAAATTTCACCTTTTTGTCTCAGAATGTTGGCTTTTCATCTCAAAATTTTGGTTTTCCACATCAAAATTACAACATTTTATCTAAGAATGTTGACTTATATCTCAAAATTTTGGTTTCCTATCTTTAGACTTCAACTTTTTATCTCAGAATTTTGGTTTTCATCACAAAATTACAACATTTTTATCTCAGAGTGTTGACTTTTCGTCTCAAAATTTTGGTTTTCTATCTCAAAATTTCAACTATATATCCTAGAAACTAAAAATTTTGAGGTCAATGTTCATATTCTATTTCAAAATTTCAACTGTATATCTTAGAATATGAACATTTACATCATAATTTTGGTTTTCCCATCTCAAAATTACAACATTTTATCTCAGAATGTTGACTTTTCATCTCAAAATTTTGGTTTCTATCCTTAAACTTAAACTTTTTATCTAAGACTGTTGACTTTTCGCCTCAAAATTTTGGTTTTCCATCTCAAAATTACAACATTTTTATCTCAGAATGTTGATTTTAATCTCAATATTTGGGTTTTCTATCTCAAAATTTCAACTTCCTATCTCAGAAGGTTGACTTTTCATCTCAAAATTTTTTTTTTCTATCACAAAATTTCAACTTTTTGTCTCAGAATGTTGACTTTTCATCTCAAAATTTTGGTTTTCCATCTCATTTTATCTCAGAATGTTGGCTTTTTGCCTAAAAATTTGCTTTTCCATCTTTAAATTTCAACTTTATATCAAAGAATGTTGACTTTTTATCTCAAAATTTTGGTTTCCTATCTTTAAATTTCAACTTTTTATCTCAGAATCTGACTTTATATCTGCCAAAAATTCTTAACACTGGTCGTGAACACGATGAAAAGAGGGGTAAAACAGAATGTTTGCATTTTGAAAACTGTCAGTTGCTTAGTTCACCTTTGCTCTATTTTGAATATCAATGGTTTGTTAAACGAGCTGAAAAAAAACTGGACATTTTGGGTAATTTTACTTTATTTTATTTTACCTTAAGTTTAATAAAGTTGTGTGTGGAGAGATGTGACTCAAAGAATAAAATATCAAATGGCTCCATTTAATTTCCATTACAGCTCCAGAATGAGAGCATGCTAAAGGTTCTATTTCCAAGTTAGATAGTTAATTGTTTTTCTAAATAAGCATCCCTGGCTTTAAAAGCTTTGTTTCGATATTGGATGGATCAGTGTTTGGATAAAGATAGAAAACCACATCATTAAGGCTGAGACCCAAAACTGTTACTTTACCCATCCAGTTCAGCCAAGAGCTGATGCTAACAAGCACGTTAGATACTCACGGAGACGTGACCCTGCTGTTTTGTTTTCAATTACTGAGGGAAATAGTCTCTGGGGAACCACAGGGGGGGAGGGGAGGGGTGTATAGAAACACTGTGGATGAAAATACCACCAAGAGAAGGATCGTGACAGTCAGATTCCCAGGACTTAACAGCTTTGGTGACGGACAGGAGAGAGAGTGGACGGAGATGGCTCCAGTTCAACGCCGCGAAAGGAAACAAGGTCATCGGATAAGTTCGGCGTAACAAAGATACATCGCACGCAGTGGATTGAAATAAGTCCATTCTAATTTAAGGCCGATGGAAACTCTGCCAGCCCTTTGAGGATTCACAAACCAGCAGCCACGTTGAAGCAATCGCTGAAAATATTCAACAGAGAAACTGAGCATGAAGCCGACATGAAACCCGATGAAGCGCGAACGACACCAAGACTGAGTAATTTGATCGTCTACACGCAGAAACAACACCCACTCCACCCGCTCCAGACAAAGAGACGAGCTTTCTGGAATCTGGATGAACATTCGGGAGCCTGTTAGTTCAGTGGAGCTGAAAACCCATCAGCAGCCTGAGTTATGTCACAAACTTTCTGTGTTTGAAACTAAAGTGGACGCAGTGAAACACTTTGACTCTTTACTCCACATGTGCACTTAAAACTAGAGATGAAGACTAATTAACTCTCCCTTTAACATGTATTCAACCTTTTCAAATAATGTTACCGCCACTGCTCACATACTTTCATGCATCTTTCACGTTGCCATTGCTGTTAACCAAAACATCCACCGGGGGGGGGGGCTGCACAGAGACAAAGGTTATTACTTCATGGGCAAAAACATGTGTCAAAGGGCCCCTTGGGAGCCAAAACGTGGGATGCAGTGACTTCTTGAGAGCCAAGATAAGCTTAAGTGACATCCTGGTTGGCAAACCTCACTAATCTCACCTGCCCTACAAAACGTTTGCATACCACTGTGAAAACATCCTTGAATCTGTCAGTAAACTAATTGTTTTTTATAATATTTTCGAGAGTTGGACCTCAAACAAAGATCTGTGCGTATCTTTCCCCTAAAAGGCCTCCAGTGGGCTGGCCAATCAGAGCGAAGGGGTTTTGGGGAATGGGAGCCTTAAAGAGACAGCAGCTAATGCAAATTTCAGATGGAGGCTGGAACATAGACTGTATAATGAGAGGAGGTAACGACGTTGGGCTCAAACTGAAGCCTCCAGCAGATGCCCCGCCCCCTGGTGTCTGGCTGCAGTATAGGTCATAAGCTCCGCCTCCCCATGTATTCCAGACATGAGCCGGTAAAACTTAAAAAAATTACGATACCTGGTAGAAACGTTTCTCTCATCTTTACGCTAAGGTAGTATGACGATGTCATCTGGCTGCATGGTGTTCAGGTGTTTTTTTTCCTGAGAAGTTAGTTTCTCATTAGTTATTGGACGTTAAAAACAGCGTTATAAGTTTCGTTTTACGATAGTTGACAGCTGCCGTTCGTGAGTAGTTTTTATCGGGGATATAAGAAACTTCAGGAAAGAGGGTTTTCCTCTGATTTGGAAGACTTCTTCTTCTTTATTTATAAAAATAAAGAGAAAAAATGAACCGAGGTGGCCTTTAAGAGATGACGCGTCTGAGACCGACGTGTTACCGCCGATGAGAAACGGGGTTTTTTGGCTTCAAAATTGTAGAACGGTGACAGGCGGAAGCACGCTGTCCATTCTATATACAGTCAATGGTCAGAATCAGGTGAGATCTAAGGGCTTGAATCTTGCTCCGTGTAAAAACGTTAGTCCTCAGGTGTGAAGCCTGAGTTCATCTGTGCCACATGTTAAAGCCAAGTCTCTCACTTCTTTTAACAACTCTGCTACAGTCCAGCCAAAAATCAATCTTCATTGACCCGGCATGTGCAGAAACACAAGCCCAAGACTCCTAATTGTTCCAACCCCTCAAATAAATCACAAATTCCTCCATGTGGGATTCCCTCATGTTGGCAAATGGACTCACAGTCCAAACGCCATAGATTGTATTTTTTAAGCCTTTGGGATTTTCACTCCATTACAAACCTTCTGTTATGAAGTCATTGGCGAACAGCCCCCCTGAAGAGATAATGATCCCCAGTTGGAAAGGCAGAATTACATTATCCATCCTGCACGACTCGACTTATAGGTCAACAATCTCGAAACAGCATTTTGGAGTTGATTGCAGAACGAGACTGATTGGCAGCCTGATACTCGAAGAAGTGTCACTGATGGTTTTAAACTACTTTGCTCCATCACATTCAGAGTTAGAAGCTCACATACAGATTTTTTACCAAACACATTTATAATCACTACATCAGTGGTTCTCAACCTAGGGGTCGTGACCCCATTTAGGGTCGCCGAGAATCCAAGCGGGGTCCCTGAACTGAAAAAAATACTGATACAAATATTTTTTCCCGTAATTATTATCCTTATTATTCTTTAACAAACAAACAAACAAACAAAAAATCAAATATAAGCGACACACAGGTCGAGTTGTTTAATCCTGCAATTTCAGGACGGCTGACCCTCCATTGGTTGATGGTCACCGCAGGAATCTTACAGCCGGTTTTCCAACTCATGCAAATGTATGGTGGCCCTGAGGGCTCACAGAACTACAACTTAAGAAAACACATGCAAAATGACAAAACAAGCAATTTACAAAAACATCTTTATCAATTTGACCACACGTGTCCAGCATTTAGGAAAAACACGCTGCAAAGACCACAACACAATGGAAAATAAAAATGATGCACACGTCCAGACATGCTTGTTGGTTACATAGGTTTTGGGATAAAAAATACGTATTTTTGATTTATTTCCACATGGTGATTTCATGATTGAGATATACAAGACTATTGCAGTGATTTGCTGCTCAACAATCATTGGCCTTTTGCTTGTAATAATCCAGCCAATTCTCATAACCTACCTCAATATTGAAATAAATCAAAAACTCTTACTTTTTAACTTAAAATCTGCTTAAACAACAAGCGTGTCTGGACGTGTGCATCACTTTTACATTCTGGAAACACTTCCATCGTGTTGCGGTCCATTTGCAGTGTGTTTTTCTGAATGTTGCACACGTATTTTCTTAAGTTGCAGTGCTGTGAGCTCTCAGGGCCACCGTATAAAACGAGTGCCTTTAGCGTTTATAATTCAAAAAAATTAATCTTGATTTTAATCCTATTGGCTTGGATGTCCAAGCATAATTGCAAAACAAAGAATCATAAGATTAAAAGTGGGTGAGTGTAATATTTCCTTCCACCATGAATTGAGTATTTCATCACATGTATTTCTTTATTCTATGAAACCTGTGTTATTTGAACACATCTTTAAACTATTAAATATATTGTACAAAAAAACACAAAACCAAGGAGTTTGGGGGTTTTACAGTCCACCACGTTGGCAGGTGACAAGTATCCACAGTAATTAAACTCTAAAAATTGAATGTCAGTTATTGTAAATTGAAATTAAAAATACAGTGGCATTATTTTATGCTTGAACCTTTTTAAATAAAACATTCTTTGCAAATAAAAAGAATTTTGAAGCTGTTGAGAAATGTAAAAAACTTTTGTCCCGTAATTTTCACCTTGTCAAATGTCAGGGTGGTGCAACCGTAACATTAGACTTTTATTTTAAAGTGAAGAGAATAAAACAGGAAACAGGAAACTGCATCAGCCAGAGGAGCCCAAATGACATTTGTGAACAAGTGGAAAAGTTTGTAGATTTCTCTGAAATACTGATAAAAAAGGTTTTTTCACTTCATTGGTGACTGGAACAATTTCCATGTCAGGTGGTACAACCAATGTAATAATGTGACATGTTATTTTAACATCAAATTATTTATCTTATTCACTAATAAAAGAAATGAAACACACAAAATGAAAATGTATGAGTCATTACAGACACTTGAGAGATACTTGCCAATAATTTCACACAGAAAAAATAACAGGAACATATAAATATATTTTCATATATTTGGTTGCGCCACCTGACATTTTTGGGTGCTCAAATTAAAAATACTAAAAAATAATGAACCTTAAAACTTTGAAATGTTGGTCAACTACTGAAATCTGTGAGAAAACATAATTCTTCACTCAGAAATATGCTTTTATCCATTTTCAAAGAAGTTTTTAAAAATATGTTTTTAGACCCTCTTTTTGTCATTGACCCTATTTACAAAACAGAAGAAAAACAAAGGGGAGACAAAGAACGTGTGCTTGCATCTAAATTTGGACTGTACATGTAATTCACATATGCAAATATTATTAATATGTGTTCAGTGAGCCGTGAGGTGTCTAACAAGTCATAATTGACAAGATCAGAAAAGAAACAATTAACTGGAATAAAAACCCCAGAGGGAAATCAGCCTGACATGTTAGTGTCGTGTTGGATTTTCGTCAGGTGTGTTCTTATTGTGTTTCCATGGTAAATCCTCTGTTTCTTGCCCCATGTGTAGTTGAGTTTTACCTTCTGTCGTGTGTTTCCCCGTCTTGATTTCCCCTCGTGTGTTTCACCTGAATTATTCACCGTGTGTCTCTGTCGTCCCTGTGGTTTTTCAGTTCCTTTTCTTCCAGTTTTGTGGTTTATTTCCCTCCATGTTAGTGTTGTCTTGGACTTTGATGTTTGAAGCTTTCACATTTTGGATTTCTGTAAGTTTTTTCTTTTTTTCTTTTTGTTACAGGGACTGTGGGAGAATCTGCATGAAGTGGACTGCAGTGGCTCCTTCAGCTGGATACAAAGCAATGAGGTAATGTATTTACCAATGGTTACGTAGCGCTATTGTTTGAAATGTGACAACAAACTTTGTGAGCTTGTAAGTTTAGCAGTTGGCTACTTTTAGCGCCGCTCACAGCCCAGTGCTCTGAGACATGTCTATAACATTAGTGAATCCTGGTTGTGTCCTACCAGTGCTCATCTACCAACTCCAACCTCACCAAGCAGAGCAAACGTAACCTGGCTCTTTATTTTATTGATAGACTCAGGTTTGAACAGATCACTGCAGAATAACTGCTGCATGTGGACAGGAATCAACATTAACACGGACGGATTAGCTCCTATTTTAGCCTTAAGCTCATGTTTCAGCATTTAGCCTGTGTTTTATAATTCAGATCTTGTTTTAGCCTTTTGATTGTTTTTTAGCTTCTGGTTTGTGTTTTAGCATCTAGGACAATTTAACTTTTGCTTGAGTTTAAGCCTTTAGCTGGTGTTTTAGCCTCTGGATTGTGTTTTAGTGTTTGTCTCATGTTTTGGCCTTCAGCTCTTGTTTTGACCTTTAAATTGTGTTTAATCTTCTAGCTTGTGTTTTAGCTTGTAGCTCATGTTTTAGCATCTCGATTGTGTTTTAGTCTTTGACTCAAGTTTGAGCCTTCAGTTCTTGTTTAAGCATTTAGATAGTGTTTTTTCTCTTAGCTCCTGTTTAAGCCTTTAGTCCCCATTTTAGCCTTGAGCTCATGTTTTAGCCTTGAGTTATGTTTCAGCCTTGAGCTCATGTTTTAGCCTTGAGTTATGTTTCAGCCTTGAGCTCATGTTTTAGCCTCAAGCTCATGTTTTAGCTTGTAGCTCATGTTTCAGCCTCAAGCTCGTGTTTTAGCCTCAAGCTCATGTTTTAGCCTTGAGCTCATGTTTTAGCCTTGAGCTCATGTTTTTGCCTTGAGCTCATGTTTCAGCCTCAAGCTCATGTATTAGCCTTGAGCTCATGTTTTAGCCTTGAGCTCATGTTTTAGCCTTGAGCTCATGTTTCAGCCTCAAGCTCATGTTTTAACCTTGAGCTCATGTTTTAGCCTCAAGCTCATGTTTTAGCTTTGAGCTCATGTTTTAGCCTCAAGCTCATGTTTAAGCCTTGAGCTCATGTTTTAGCCTTGAGCTCATGTTTTAGCCTTGAGCTCAATTTTTAGCCTAGAGCTCATGTTTCAGCCTCGAGCTCATGTTTTAGCCTTAAGCTCATGTTTCAGCCTTGAGCTCATGTTTTAGCCTTGAGCTCATGTTTCAGCCTCAAGCTCATGTATTAGCCTTGAGCTCATGTTTTAGCCTTGAGCTCATGTTTTAGCCTTGAGCTCATGTTTCAGCCTCAAGCTCATGTTTTAACCTTGAGCTCATGTTTTAGCCTCAAGCTCATGTTTTAGCTTTGAGCTCATGTTTTAGCCTCAAGCTCATGTTTAGGCCTTGAGCTCATGTTTTAGCCTTGAGCTCATGTTTTAGCCTTGAGCTCAATTTTTAGCCTAGAGCTCATGTTTCAGCCTCGAGCTCATGTTTTAGCCTTAAGCTCATGTTTCAGCCTTGAGCTCATGTTTTAGCCTTGAGCTCATGTTTCAGCCTCAAGCTCATGTTTTAGCCTTGAGCTCATGTTTTAGCCTTGAGCTCATGTTTTAGCCTTGAGCTCATGTTTTAGCCTCAAGCTCATGTTTTAGCCTTGAGCTCATGTTTTAGCCTTGAGCTCATGTTTTAGCTTTGAGCTCATGTTTTATTGTTTAGCCTTTGATTTAGCCTTTAGCTTTTGTTTGAGCCTTTAGCTCACTTTTTTGCCTTTAACCTGCATTTTAGCTCATGTTTTAGCCTTAAGCCAATGATTTAGTCTTTAATCTGTGTAGTAGCCTTTAGCTTGTGTTTGAGCCTTTTGCTCACTTTTTTGCCCTGAACCGATATTTTAGCCCTGAGCTCATGTTTTAGCCTTGAGCTCATGTTTTAGCCTTGAGCTCATATTTTAGCCTTTACCTCATGATTTTGCTTTTAACCTTTATTTTCCTTTGTCTCATGTCCAAGCTTTTAGCTTGATTTAGCTAGTAGCCAATGAGTTAGCCTTTAATCTGTGTTTTAGCCTTTAGTCTGTGCTCTATCACTCTCCTGTTTAGCTTTCTTCTGCTCTTCTGTTCCCTTTGCTAAACTTTGTCAACCAACGCTTAATTTAAATTAATTTCTTAATTACCTTCTTGATGTTTGTTGCAAATGATACTTTTAAAAACTGATCTGAAATCATTCAGGATAAGAAGAGAGCAAATGTAAAGACAAGTTGAACTGTAAGAACAAAGTGTGATTAAATAAACTGCACAAAGAAAACTCTCCACACACACACACAGCAGTAAATGCACATCATGTTAATTAACAGCAACACGTACAATGTGATCTCACCTTTTTTTTTTTTTTATCACACACAGCAACTGTAACAGTCAAGCTTGGGTAAGAAAAAGCACAACATCAAAAGGTCTCTCTCTCTCTTTCTCCCTCATGCTCTGCATGTCTAAAAGTAGATCCACACATCATCCCTGAGCGAACGGAGAGCAAAGCAGACGGGCTGTACAAAAAAAAGATAAATCACACAGAATACTGGAATTTACCGACATTACTGTGCGTCACTTTTGTCCATAGATATCCACAGAGACCCATTTTCACAGTATGAATGTGCCACACTGGAGGATTTACAAAGTCATGGGGCGTCGTTGAGATTCAGTGAATGGCAGCTTAAACATAAGACATTAGATTTCGTTAGCACCAGTTGTGTCGAGTTATAATCAAATACTACAATAACCATCAAACATGTAAGTCACTTAACTTCAGCAAACAAATCTGGAGATCTTTCTTGTCTAGGAATCAAAAATAAAAACTGTACCTGAAGTTTAACAGTTTGACTTTTTATCATATCACATAGGAATTCTTTTTATTGGAGTAGTCTTAAGCAGCTTCTCCTTTAAGGACAAAGTGAAATTCTTATATTATAAGTTTGGCAGGAAAAGAAAGTGACAAATAAATCTCAGAATACTCTTTAAATATTGCTACAAAATGACTGGATCAACGTTCAACAACAATCGAGGGAGCAGGGTTGTAAGAAATCTCGTTTTCGCTTCTCGTTTCCCGCAACATGAAACACAAATTGTCAATGTCCTGTCCCAGAAAGACACGAGGAAAACAATTCTGCGACCTTTTCAGCAGCCGCGGGGAAAAATTTTCTTTTCCATCAGCGGTGCAATAAGTGGAATATGTTCCCTCAAGCTGATTGTTGCACACAGACGCAAACGCCTGACCTCATACAGGTGTGGTCCTCCTGTTCACGCCGTCTTTAAGATCTTTCTGGAAGCAGTTGTGGACTTGCAAAAACCCAGAGTCCCTCTCTGGACTGTAAGGTCCCGCAGCGCTCGCCCCCTTCAAAGGGTCCCTGCTCAGGGTGTACAAAGATATATCCCCCATCGGTAAACCCATCCCCAATCCCCCGCCGCCGCCACAGCTCTTGAGCCTCGCGGGAGAAGGCTCCCTGGACGGTTCGGACGACCTCGAACTGGAGCGCGAGCGCCTTCGTCGGTAGCGGTAGCTGGGGATGCGCGAGTACGGCGAAGTGGAGGAGGTGGTTTTGATGAAGTCGTGTCGAGTTCGGAGGCGCGTCTCTTTGTTTTTCTCGATGTAGATGTTGACGGCGAGGACGCCCACGGATTCCGCCACGATGAAGGAGAGAGCGCCGAAGTAAAAGGACCAGCCGTAGTTGTACTGGTTCTTCTTGTCCTCGCTTTTCTTGTCGCTGGGGTCGCCGGCGTTGCTTGAGATGTAGACAATGATTCCGATGATGTTGCTCAAGCCTGACAAGAAAGAATGAATAAGGCATTAATGACAAAAAGTGAAGCCGGTGGTTGAAACACTGGTCACAGATTTTACTTTCGTATGAAATTTTACAACGATATGTTTCCCAAAACTTCCTCAGGTGGCGATTCAGTTTTGGTTAAGACCCTTGACATCTTTTTGCTTTATTCCCATCATTCCTCTCATCATCTGTGTCCCTAAACATTTAAAATCATGCCTGTCTTGCCGCTTTCACTTTATCCGACTCAAATCTCAGACAATTCTCTACTGGCGTTCCACAGGGCTCTATCCTGGGGCCCCTTCTCTGTCTTTTAATTTTACTTCCTCTTCTGTTTTCTTTGTTAATACATCAGCCGTAATTTTTCTCAATGAAAAAAACTGTTCTCCTCTTTGGTATGAAATCCTCCATATCAACCTTTGACACTTTTTTTTTTGCACGTTTTGGCTCCAAAGAGAGCACCTTAGTGTCTTTTGGCTCCCAAAAAGGCACATAAGTGCATCTTGGCATTCAAAAAGGTATTTTAGTATGTGTTTTGGCTCCCAAGGGGGCAGTTGATCATGTTTGCTTTATCGTTTCTCTCTTGGGAGCCACAACACACATTTAAGTACTGTCTTGGTTGGCAAACCACACAAATTTATGCCTTTGGCTGGTAGAAACATGGAGCAAAACACACTATAATCTACTGAAGTGCCCTCTTGGGAGAATAAAAAAATTGCAGTGAAGTGCCTTGGCGCCAGAATGTGTGCAAAAGTGTCCTTCAAGGAGCCATAGTTCATGCTCTTGGGCGTCAAAACGTACAGTAAAGTGCCCTTTTGGGAGCCAAAACTTGTGTTTATTGGTGACCTTTTTGGAGCCAAAATATACCAAAGTGCTCTCTTTGGTGCCAAAGTTGTGCATCAGTGCCTCCCTGGTTGGCAAACTACACTAATCTCCCACTTTGACTGGTTAAAACATGATAAACTGCCCTCCTGGGGGACAAAACACGTTTAAAGTGACCTCTTGGGAGCCAAAATATGCCAAGTGATAACTCAGGAGCCACTTGTTTAAGTGCCCAATTGGTGCAAAACTTGCACTTCAGTGTTTTCTTGGTTGGGGAACCAAACACATCTGCCCCTTTGGCTGGTTAAAACATGATAAACTGTTTCCTTGGAGCCAAAACATGCTAAATTGCCTCTTGCATGCCAAAATGCATGATGTACAAGTCTTTTTTTTTTTTTTTTTGCCCCTGCCCTTCAAAATGTCAATGCACACCACTGCCCCACCCTGTGATGAAATATGTTACCCACTGATCCCCCACAACATATTTGACCACCAAAGAAAAGCAACCTGAAATCACCTTATTGGATTCCTTTTTACATTGTCTTAAAATAATATTTAACGATTGAGGAAGCAGGGGATAAAAAGATGTTTCCAGGAGTGAAGACATCCACTTTTTGTCATGTGCTACAGTGAAAAGACACAACTTTGTACAAGTAAGAGCAACTCAAGGAAACCGAGCCTGGCACAAACTCTATTTTCGTCTCTATCTCGTGGATTTGTTGTGATAGCAGTTTGTGCGTATCAGAATGTACCTGTCAGTCTCAGCTTACCTGCAAACACAAACAGGATGCCAGCGCTGAGCAGGATGTTATTTCTGCTGCTGTAGATACGTCCAACCCCGACACACAGTCCACCCAACATCAGCAGAACGTTGCTGAGGATGGGGAAGAGGCTCGACGCTCGAACTAGACCTGTTGTTAGAGAGAGAAAAAGATGGTGAAATAAACACATACACCCACTCTTTTTTCCAAGTACATCACTTTTGGCTCCTTTGTTTCACCACAAAGTCTTATTTCAAATTTTCAAGTGCAGTTTACCATCTTTCAAGGAGGCAACTCATGTTTCAATAGTTTGAAATATTCATTGCATCTGGAGTAGGGCTGCATGATATGGCCTAAAACCAATACCTCAATATTTTTTGGCTATATCCCGATACACAACATACACCTCCATATTTTGATTTCTCCTGTAAATCACTATATTAAATGTTCAGTTCAATCCTTTAATTAATAAAACAACACCACTATAATGATTCAAACAGACCTTTCAGTTTGATTTCTAACATTTGAAGCCAAAAAGGGAAAAAATCAAAATCAGGTTAAGTTTAACAAACCTTTCATTCCAAACCACACTTTATATGGGTAGATAATTTTAGTTCCAGTAAAATATTTTATTCAGATTTATTAATCTGGTTGAATGTATCACATGACTGTCTCAAGAGATTTTTAAAATTAAAACCATGAAGACCAAATACCATTTGAAATTTTGTGGATGACTTAATCTAATTTTTATTTCCATTTATCAGCTACCTGGATATTGTTGGTCAAGCTCTCACTGAAGTTTTGTGGTGTAGTTAGTTTTACAGCGTGCTCGTATTTTGAAGGTTCACACAGGTTCATAACAGGAAGTTAGTCGGGCAATACAACGAGACATATGAATGCTCCGGGAAACGTCTGTGGGAATTTTTAACATGCAACACGACAGTTTGAGGATTCTCCTCCTCCCTCTGTTTACTTTACGGCTCAGAGTTTTACTTTTTGGTCTGTTATTAGACCAGTGGTTCCCAACCTTTTCCAATTCAGGGCCCACTTTTAAGTCTCAAAAATTTTTCGCGGCCCACCTCTGACCATATAATTATGGGGGCTGTATAGCGCCTTGTTAGCGCTTGATTTGTAACAAAGACCCGAAATGTAAGAAAAAAATGTAATAAAACCCGAAATGTAAGAAAAAAATGTAATAAAATCCGAAATGTAAGAAAAAAAATGTAATAAAATCCGAAATGTGATAACTGGTCAATGATGTAACAGGTGCTGAGTCATTTGCCCACGATATAACAACTTGTTAAATGTTGGGTCAGTGATTATAGTCTTGGGATATACAACTTTTGTTTAATCAAATTTCAGGGCTTTGTTAAATTTGGGGTCATGTTACATGTTGAGCTTTAACTTACCCTCTTCAAGGACTTTTCTTATTTAAAAACGTTCGAACATGTTGAATATCCTTACAAATGTAACCAAGTTTTAATATTTAAACATTATTCCGTACATTCGCATCTTTATATAATTACCCTTCATTGAAATTCAGACTATTTTGAAAATGATTTGGCGGCCCACTTGCAATATCTCCGCAGCCCACCAGGGGGCCACGGACCACAGGTTGGGAATCACTGTATTAGACGTTTGTGTACGTTTACGATGACGCTGCAAAACATAGTGTTTGTTTCTCTTCTTTGTCGTGGAGAGAATCAGGCGAGGATCACACAGTCAGCAAAGCCCAAATACGAAACTACGCTTTAGAAAACGAGTCCAAAAGTTCACAACCTGCGACCGACAAGATGTACAAGCGCCCAGACTCCACGCTCCCCACAGATTTATCTCCCAGATAGAATTTCAAGCAGTGATGAGATAATGTCCTGAACCTCTCAGCTGGAGCCTGCAGGTGGACGCTGAGGGAGCAGCAGAGGGAGAGATGGGAAATCTTGAAGCCGCCAAATTAAGAGGATACTTCTGTCTGTCGTGTTTGTGAAGAATGATGTATCATAGGTGATAAATCAGAGCAGCTTTAGTTGCCTGAGGGTGTCACTCTCCTGACACATGAACACTTGTGGTCTGATGTAACAGAGGAGGAGAGCGGCTCTGGTTTAATATAACTTTGTCTTGTTCAGCTCAAGCAGCCTGATAAAATGCTAACGGTTGGATAACAGCGCTTTCAGCTCACTGACGTTAAATTGATCCAGTAATTAGTATAATTCTAAAAGAAGCTGTGGTGACTCAGCTGGTGCTTACTCATGAGTTACCAAACCAGCAGAAGAAATAGGCATAAGTGAGACCTGGATACAACAAGGCACAGTGGAGCAGTGGTTAGTGTTGTTGTCTCACAGCAAAAAAAAAGTGCCATGTTTGATTCCTGGGTTTCTTCCAGAGTCCCAACGTGCCTGTTGAGTTGCTCTTAATTGCCTATTTGTGTTTTCAGAATTCTGTTTTTCACTGTAAACTATACCTAACAACATTCTCTTTTCTCCTGGGATTCTCCTGCCAACAAAGGAAACTCAAGACCCAAAAAAGAAACTCTTTTGTAGGACTTGGCATGATAGTTACACCGAAGAATAATCTAATTGCGATTATTTTCTCTACTGCAATTGCAATTTTTTTGTACGATTATATCTAGGTTCCCATATTATATGTTTTAAAGCAAAAATAATGTAGGAAATGAACAGTTTCATGAATTATAGCACAACAACAATAACTCACTACCACTACAACTGTGACTGTTTTTGTCCATTTAGTCACTTTTCACTTCTTTTTTGACACTTTTGGACCATTTTTGATACCTTCTCACTATTTTTCAGATTCACTCCCAATTTTCTTGCCAATTTTTGCCCATTTGGCCATTTTTTTGCAACAAACTGACAACTTTCCAAGTTTAATCCCAACTTTCTTGCATTTTTTGTTGGCTTTGGCCATTTTTACCAATTTTCACTGTTTTTCATCACTTTTTTCATCATTTTTGCAGCATTGTCTCCAAAAATTTCTTGCTATTCTTTGTTACTTTTTGGACATTTTAGTAACTTTCCACTTTACCTTGCCGCTTTTGGACAACTTTTTGCTCCTTTTTGAGTATTTCCAGATTTTATCCCAATTTAAATGCTAATTTTTGTTGCCTTTACTTACTTATTTTTATCGCTACTCTTTTCTGTTTTTGCCTCTTTTTTCCACTTGTGTAGTTTCTTTTGTAAAGGTAGTTTTTAACAGTTTGTCTCTTTTGTTGAGTAACTCTGGTGTAGAACAGAAAACATCAGCTGCAAAAAATGTAGCTGATACTTTGACACATTTCAGTTTGCAGAAACATTGCACCATTGCAACAGGTCATATTGCAATTTAATCTAACTTGTGATTAATTGCCCAGCTTTACTGTGAAGCATGTATCAGCAAAAAAACACTGGGTTCATAAATTTTTTGCTTGGAAATAGGGGGTGTGACAGATGTTAGCCCCTTTGGTGGCCATTTTTCAGGTTTTTGCCTTGTCACTGGGGTTTCCATGGCAACTGGGGGTCCTCACCAACCCTGGTTGTCAGACTTGGGTTCTAGTCATCGCCATAATTTCAAGACGACCTACTGATATTGGGCTCAACCTAAGGTAATCCTACCAATGTTCTTGAAATTATGTCTTTTTAGGATTTCAAGATATGTGTTTTTATCCTCACGCTGAGAATAAAATAAGTGACAGAGAAATTTCCTCTGCTAATAAGAGCTTCGACCTGTGCAGTCACACTTCGTTTCCTGACTTTAGTCTCAAGTTATTTAATTGACAGATTGTCTTAATGAGCGGGAAAGATTTCAAACTTCACAAGCATGAGGCAAAGAACAGTGTGTTTTAAAAATAGCAGCTTTCAGAAAGAGCCTTGAGTTCATCACATGCAATCAGGAGACACTCCTGCATTCCCACGACACTCAGAGAGTAAAGTTTAATTTCCACAAGTGTGTTGAAAGTGATGGATACGGACACCAGAATAGACGGGAAGAGCTGCTTTGGGCTACAGGACATGGAAGTACAGACAGAATATGTTATGAGCTGATAAGACATCTCATGCAAGAAAGAACGACCGATGGAAGTCTAATAACTTAGATAATTGTCAGTGTAGCCGCTGTTTTTATCACGCTACCGGGGTCAAATGTAAAACCCTGCTCTTAAGATGTTTAACGTCATGCTTCCTGACAAGTCCAGCTACCGATCAGCCCACAACATCACTTTATCATCTCTCCAGCTCCAATTACTGTCATGACTCTGGGCTTTTATGGGGAAGGATGGAGATGTCACGACACATTAAGGAAGAAGGTGATAACTCCATCACCGCATGGAGAAAAAAAGAGGAGATGAAGAAGAGTTGGCTGAGGACGGAGAGATTGCAGTGACTTACGTAAGATGTATTCGGAGCTGTCTGTATCGTAGTCGTTATCCTCTGGAAAGTGATTGATCCGAAAACAGCTTCCTTTGTTGATACCTGCGGGAAAGCCAAAGAATAGAGTGAGTGTGACTGATGGATAAAACAGCTGTTAAAGGAAGAAAATACGTTTTTCATTATCAGCTCAGAGTCTCCAAGCTTCAATCAAATCACAGGACACAAAGGGTGAAACGTGTTGACCATCTGAGTCAATAAACAACTATAATAATAATCCGTGAAGACTCTAAAGCCGTCCTGAGCTTTATTGTTTTTTCCCCTAATCGTGTCAGAAAGTGTTTGAGGACAAGCTGCTGTGGATCTGAACCCCTCAGGCACCTTCTATTCAGAGTCCCAGTCTCTTCTCCTCACACAGAAAATCTTCTCTCTACTTTTAAGAGAATAAAACATTGGGGCATTATGAATATTGAAAGGTTAGGCTTTGAATTAAGAAGTCAGACGACTGATTTTGCAGCAGCATCCGGAGATTTCTTTAATCGTAGCTCTTGAGATTTGTAACACACCTGTAACAGAAGTTACATGAACTGAAAACACTTTTTGTGCTTTAGGGCCCAGTCACACTGGATATCTCTTGATATCACCGCAGTTTATGGTTGAAGTTTCTTTGTAGCAACCTTTAACCAAAGCTGAATATATCAATGTTGTTTGTCTTGTTGAATAAGGATGGGACCAACATTGTTTAGTGATATGATGCTAACAGAAGTTTTCCTTCACTGAATGGTCCGTGGTGTCAACAAGCAAAAGCAGAATGTGTGTATTTGTGATGTATACACCCTGCAATTTGAGAACAGAGGCAAACTAATGCAAGCAGACACCAACAGACACCAACAGACACCAACAGACACCAATAGATGCCAACGGAAACCAACAGACACCAAAAGATGCCAACAGACACCAACAGACACCAAAAGATGCCAACAGACACCAACAGATACCAATGGACACCAACAGACACCAACAGACACCAACAGACACATACAGTCAATATGGACACAAACAGACACCAAAAGATGCCAACAGACACCAACAGATACCAATGGACACCAACAGACACCAACAGACACCAATAGACACCAACAGACACCAACAGACACCAATAGACACCAACAGGCACAAACGGACACCAACAGACACCAACAGACACCAATAGATTCCAACAGACACACACAGACACCAATAGATGCCAACGGACACCAACAGACACCAAACGATGTCAACAGACACCAACAGACACCAATAGATGCCAACAGACACAAACAGACACCAAAAGATGCCAACTGACACCAACAGACACCAATTGATGCCAACTGACACCAACAGACACCATTAGATGCCAACAGACACAAACAGACAACAATAGACACCAACAGACGCCAACAAGCACCAATGGATGCCACCAGATACCAACGGACGCCAACAAACACCATTGTATGCTTACAGATGCCAGAGGACACTAACAAGCTCCTAAAGACACCAACAGAAGCAAACAGATGCCAAAGGATGACAACAGCCACAAACATACACCAATTGATGCCAACAGACGCCAATGGTTGCCAACAGATGCCAGTGGACACCAACAGAGGCCATCCAGCACCCAAAGACACCACTAGAAGCAAACAGATGCCACAAACACAAACAGACACCAATGGAAGCCAACAGACACCAATGGATACCAACAGATGCCAGTGGATGCCAACTGAACAACGATAGATGCCATCAGATGACAATTGACACTAACAGACACCGATGGATGCCAACAGAAACCTGTGGAGACCAAGAGATGCCAACAGACACCTGTGGATACCAAGACATGCCAAAAGACATTGATGTTGCCAACAGGTGCCAACGGATACCAACAGATGCCAGTTGATGCCAATTGAACACCAATAGATGCCATCAGATGACAATGGACACAAACAGACCCTAATGGAGGCCAAAGGGGCGGGATAAGAAGTATAAAATTCACCTGTGCTCTCTCGTGTCATTTCTGTGCATCACGTTAGTGCGAAAAGCGTAACCAGGCCCATAGAAGAAGCTCTAGCTGCGTTTGTGATGTCATCCCTCAATAACAAGCTTTGGCCCTAATTAAAAAAAAAAAACTTTTGAACTTCTCAAATTTATTTGATTTCGTGATGTCCTCAGGTCTCGTAGTCCTTGAAAGTACTGAACAGGTTTATCTTTGAGGGACAGATGTGTTGTTTCCTAAATGCCACTTCATGTTTAGGTTTTAGTCCTACTGTGTTCTCAATGTTATAAAATATATATCTGCTTTAATTACTGTTCTGCAGTCGCAAAAAATTTGGGGCTCTTTTTTTGTACCATGTGACAATAATGTGTGTATCATTACTGCCCCCTACTGTTCTGGAGTGTGACTTGATGACACTCCATTTCAAAGATCCATCTCACCAGTTGAGAGTCACTGCTGTAGAAGTTGTCGAGGGGTTTCAACCATAGACTGTATAATGAGTGGACGTAACGACGCTCGGCTCAAACTGAAGCCTCCAGCAGATGCCCCGCCCCCTGGTGTCTGGCTGCAGTATAGGTCATAAGCCCCGCCTCCTGGTGTCTGGCTGCAGCATAGGTCATAAGCCCCGCCTCCCCATGTATTCCAGATATGAGCCGGGAAAACTTTAAAAAATTACGATACCTCGTAGAAACGTTTCTCTCATTTTTACACTAAGGTAGTATGATGATGTCATCTGGCTGCATGGTGTTCAGGTGGTTTTTTTTCTGAGAAGTTAGTTTCTCATTAGTTATTGGACGTTAAAAACCGCGATACAAGTTTCGTTTTACGATATTTGACAGCTGCCGTTCGTGAGTAGTTTTTATTGGGGATATAAGAAACTTCGGGAAAGAGCCAAAAGGAGACTAAACCTTCTGAAGAAGAAGAAATAAATAATTTTATTTCTCTTTTTTACTTGGCTCCACCGGAAATTCTCTACTGCGCAGACTCTGGCTGCACAATGGCGGCTAGAGAAACGGGGTTTTTTGGCTTCAAAATCGTAGAACGGTGACAGGCGGAAGCACGCTGTCCATTCTATATACAGTCATTGGTTTCAACCAATCACAATCCAGCTAAAGAGGCTCGGTAATAACCCCCTGAGTCGCTTTTAGCTGGTTTGACATGGACTTGAATCAAGACTCCTGTCTATCCACATGTTTACACAAGGCTCCCTCAGAATATGTCACGACATCATCCCCGCTTCTTTGAATAGCATGTTTATTCTGCGAATTAGGATGTGAGGCCACTGGAATGAGAGCAAAGTGATGAAACATCTCTAACAATAACACTCTCTGTTCTCTCAGCGTCACTCTGTCAGTCTCTCTCTTTAACTCTTATCGTCTGTATTTACATTTCTAACCACGATCGTGTCTCTATTACCCGCTCTTCTGCCTTCACCCAGCATCCCACTCTCGGTTTCTTCTGCATTTTTAATGTTACAAACACGCTCGATCAATGCAGAGGCACTGCTGCTGAGAAATATATGTGTACAGAGCAGATATCGAATTTATACGAGCCGCGTTGGGATGATTCTGCAGCGTCTTAATTGGTGGAGGAAAAAAGTGCTGTAAGTGATATAAGATGGAATAAAAAGAAGCTGTTTTGTAAGATTGGATAAATCTGAAAGTGTTTATATTAAATCATAAAGTCAATAAGGCGAGAGGTGACAGATGAGAGAGAGAGAGAGAGCAGAGAGGGAAAGCGAGGAATCTCCCCAGAGCCCGTCTGTCTACGAGAGCCGAGCCCATCTTTTATTACTCAGCATAGCTTCACCATAGCAACCTCCTCCCCGGCAACCCAGAATCACATTCCTGGCTCTGCTTCTCAGAGGACGCCTTTGACATCTTACTAATGCATGCACCAGGCTTACACACACACACACACACACACACACACACACACATGGGCACTAACAAAGCCACAAAGAGAGCAGACAGAGGAGCTCACACAATCAGATCAAGAGAAAGCACTAAGGGTTTCTCTCATTAAATCAGCCAAATTTATCCTTTTAGAGTGTCGGCTTGGACACGTCATACCTCTCAGTTCCTCTCTGTAACTCTCCTTCTCCTTCAGTAATTAGTCCTGACACTTAAGTGAGAGTTCTTGTTGTGTTTCAGCATGACTGACTCCTGAACAACTTCAAATTGTTTCCTCTAAAAGCTCATTTTAAATCACCGCTCACCTCCAGTGAACCTCTCCCTTGTTTGACAAGTTTTTACACAAACACACAGATTGTGGGAATGCACAGAGCGGATGCAGAGGGTGTGGTCACCGACCCTTATGGCCTGAGTGTTTGGGGGAAAAAAAATGCTAAAGCACCTTCTCGGGAAACCAAATACACTCATACAATTGAACAACGAAATTTCAAAACTTGCATGAGATAAAAAGAAAAAGAAATGTGCCATGTGCAGTTGTGTAGAGGTATTTGTTATGATTGTAATGCACTGTTAAGAGGTCGAATATGATTAAAAGGTACACAAGAGTCATTTTAAAATATATTAAAATATATAAATATGTGTTTATATACAGAGGCTGTAAACTCTAATAATACTTTCTGATTGGAAACCACACTTATCTGCCCCTGTAGCTGGTTAAAACCAATGACTGTATATAGAATGGACAGCGTGCTTCCGCCTGTCACCGTTCTACGTTTTGAAGCCGAAAAACCCCGTTTCTCTAGCCGCCATTGTGCAGCCAGAGTCTGCGCAGTAGAGAATTTCCGGTGGAGCCAAGTAAAAAAGAGAAATAAAAATATTTATTTCTTCTTCTTCAGAAGGTTTAGTCTCCTTTTGGCTCTTTCCTGAAGTTTCTTATATCCCCGATAAAAACTATTCATGAACGGCAGCTGTCAACTATTGTAAAACGAAACTTATATCGCGGTTTTTAACGTCCAATAACTAATGAGAAACTAACTTCTCAGAAAAAAAACACCTGAACACCATGCAGCCAGATGACATCATCATACTACCTTAGCGTAAGGATGAGAGAAACGTTTCTAGGAGGTATCGTAATTTTTTTTAAGTTTTCCCGGCTCATATCTGGAATACATGGGGAGGCCTATACTGCAGCCAGACACCAGGGGGCGGGGCATCTGCTGGAAGCTTCAGTTTGAGCCGAACGTCGTTACGTCCACTCATTGTACAGTCTATGGTTAAAACATGATAAATTATCCATGTGGGAGCAAAACACATGCTTAAGTGTCCTCTTGGGAGCCAAAATTGCACTAAAGTGCCCTCTTAGGAGCTAACAACTTGCTGCACTGCACTTCATGGCACTATTGTTGATGCTAAAGTGCCCTTGTGGGAGCCAAAATACACCCAAAAGAGCACTCATCAAAGCCAAATCATACTCCAATGTTACTTTCTGGTCGGCAAACCACACTTGTCTGCCTGTTTGGCTGATTAAACCAGGATAAATCGCTCCGCTTGGGAAAAACATGCTTTAGTGCTCTCCTCTTGGGGGTAAGGCTGAACGATTTTAGAAAAAGATCTAATTGCAATTTTTCTGGCAGATACAGCGATTTCAATTCGATTTACAATTTTCTTTAAATAAAGCTTTCGTGAAATTTTCACGATGTACAGTAACATTTACAAACTTGACAGAAAATTACATCAAACCATTGAAACATCAAAAGCTTTTACTCTAATGCGAAGATGAAAATGAAAACTGAAGGTAAGAGTTGTTTCTGACTTTGAAATAAAAGGTCAATATTTTAATATGAAAAGTGGAAATTTTGAGAAATAAAGGCAAAATTCTAAGACAAAAAGTCAAAAACTTCCAGAGTTTGAGAAATCAATTTAACATTATGTAAAAAAAAAATACAAACTTTCTCATTTAAGGTCAAAATTTTAAGATTACAAAAGTCTAAGATCAAAAAGTCACTGTTTTGAAACAAAGGTAGTGTTTGAGATAAAAAGTTGAAATTTTGACATAAAAAGTCAAAACTCTAAGATTTAAGTCAAAATTACATGAATTAGATACAAAATTATGGGATAAAAGGCACAAAAAATTTAAAAGAAGATTTTTAGATAAATAGTCAAATTTCGAATTTTCCTCAAAACCCTGAGTCTAACACATTTTCTTGTTATTTCTAAACCGGACTTTTTAAATTGTATTTTTAGTTATAAAAACTGAAGAACACAAAGAGCTATCTTTGACTCCTCACTTTTAAAATTATTTAATGCAAAAGATTCTTAATTGTGTCAAGTTATGTAAAGGAAAATACAAAACGATTAAAAACAAAATTCAACAATCCTAAAGAAAAAAGGATTTTTCCCAACAGTCTCACACTCAAGACAGGTGTGTGTGAAACAGCTGATAAAACAGATCCTGGGTCAGTCAGAAGCAATAAGAAAATTGCAGCTTTAGCGATCACATGATCACGATGTTTGAAATTGCGATTTCGATTAGAAAATGATAAATTGTTCAGCCCTACTTGGAGCCAAAATACACCAAAGTGCCCTCAAAGGGGTCCAGATGCATGCTGAAGTAGCCTCTCTGGAGACAAAAAAATGTTATAAAGTGGTCTCTTGGGAGCCAAAATGCGTGCTAAACTGCCCTTCTTGGTACAACAACTGCGCTATATTGCCTTCTTGGGAGTCAAAACACACTCTAATGTTACCTTCTGGTTGGCATACCACACTTATCCACCCCCTTGGCTGATTAAAACATGATAAATTAACCTCCTGGGAGTCAAAACCATAGATTGTACAATGAGTGGACGTAACGACGTTCGGCTCAAACTGAAGCCTCCAGCAGATGCCCCGCCCCCTGGTGTCTGGCTGCAGTATAGGTCATAAGCCCCGCCTCCCCATGTATTCCAGATATGAGCCGGGAAAACTTAAAAAAATTACGATACCTGGTAGAAACGTTTCTCTCATCCTTACACTAAGGTAGTATGATGATGTCATCTGGCTGCATGGTGTTCGGGTGTTTTTTTTTCTGAGAAGTTGGTTTCTCATTAGTTATTGGACGTTAAAAACCGCGATATAAGTTTCGTTTTACGATAGTTGACAGCTGCCGTTAGTGAGTAGTTTTTACCGGGGACATAAGAAACTTCAGGAAAGAGCCAAAAGGAGACTAAACCTTCTGAAGAAGAAGAAATAAATATTTTTATTTCTCTTTTTTGCTTGGCTCCACCGGAAATTCTCTACTGCGCAGACTCTGGCTGCACAATGGCAGCTTGAGTAACATGGTTTTTTGGCTTCAAAAACGTAGAACGGTGACAGGCGGAAGCACACTGTCCATTCTATATACAGTCATTGGTCAAAACAAGCCTAAGTGCCCTCCTCTTGGGAGCCAAAATTTCCCATTGAGAGCCAAAGTGCACGCTAAAGGCCCTTTTTGTATCCCGCCCCTGCCTTTAAAAATGTCCGTCCATGCCACTGCACAGATGTATTAGGCACAAAGAGACGGTTTGATTTCCTCCATGAACTTAAACAGCATGTTTATGCAGCTTTAATAGAAGAGGTGGGACTCTGTGTTTCTCTCTTTTCCCTGGAAGTGACTGTCTCTTCCTGGAAGGGGAAACAAGTGGGTAATTGAAGCCACAGCAGCAGAGCAGGAAAGGTGCGAATGCAAATGTGTGTGTGAGTGAGTGAGAGAGAGAGAGAGAGCAGGATTAATGTGACGCTTTTAGTGTCGTCTCTACCTCTAACAATAGGAGGGAGAGGAGAGAGGATATCAGATGTTTAAAAAGAGCAAACACCTCACTTATGCTTCTTCTGATGCTGTTAAAAGCAAAGTGAGAGCTTAATGAAGGTGAGGGATGGTCTTTAGTTTGACTTAACAGGAATTAACAGGAAAAAAAGACAGAGGGGAGGACAGGAGCGGTAGAACCTGTAGTCTTTTTTCTTCAGCTCCCTGTTTCATTAGATGGAATTATGGATAACACTGGGAGAGAAGAGGGAGAAAAAAACAAAAACATAATGCCAGACTAAGGCTGAGGGTTGGAGCACAGTTTTGAATTCGGAAAAAAACACCTCAGAGCGTAAGCAACATTCAAAACCATTACAACAATGAACTCAAAGACTTGCACGTGGTATTCAAAGAAACTTGTGGATTCATTTAAGTAAACAAAAACAGAATACAATGATTTACGAGCCTTGTTTAACCCATAGTCAATTAAATACACGAAAAAGACAAGATATTTAATGTTCAAACTGATATAAAACTCTTTTTGTTTTTGCAAGTATTCACTCCTTTTGAATTTGATGCCTGTAATACATTCCAACAACAAAAGATTGGTAAAGTTGATGAATGCTGAAAAAACAGCTGTTTGGATCATTCCACAGGTGAACAGGTTCATTGGAAACAGGTGAGTGTTATGATTGGGTAGAAAAGGAGCATCCCTGAAAGGATGGGGCCAGGTTCACCACTTTGTCAACAACTGCGTGAGGTGAGCAAATAGTCCAACAGCTTAAAAACAATATTTCTGAATGTGCATCACCTGTCTCTTAATGAAGCTTGATGGTGGGGGCAGTATTAGGTATGACTCTGCTTTGGGGCGTTCGTTAGTCACATGATCTGAGCTGTGCCTCTGATTGGACAAGTTCATAACCCTAATATCTTCCTAAATGGCAGAGTTAGAAAGAAATCCATTTCACCACTTGCGAAATAAGAAATAACTCAGACCCAAGCTGTTTATTTTCTCAACGAGACTGGCTCATACAGTGCTCATTTTAGGCTGTATCAACATGCATGTGATGTCACTTTATTTTCGAGGGGCGGAAGCGACGTCCTCAACGTACAGGCGCAGAACGGATTGGGTACTGACAGTATCAAAAACTTTTAACTGTGATTGCAGAAATAGTGCAATAGATGCACATTTGTTAGAGGGTAGTTGCTGGATTCAGCAGCAAAAGAACAAAACGTCAATTTGCTATTGTTGTTGTTCAGTTTGTGCATGGTACAGTGTTAAATGGGCACATGCAGAGCTGAGTGTTGTGTTACTGTTACCACTGAAAATGCCGGCTTGTCATTTACACAGCAACGGTGGAAACAGCTTTTAGAAAAATGACACTCTGGAGGTCATTTTCAAAAGTTTGCGTTTTAGGTCGGCTGAAATGTCATTCCCATGTAAAAAAAAGAAGCTAAAATGCAACAATGCTTTAACGTTTCGCCCTAAAACTGTAAAAAAGTCCCCGTGTAAAGGGACTTAAGCTGAACATGCAAAACTGCTACAGTGATAAAGGAAAACTGGGAGAATAAAAACAGTGGAGTCAAACGTCATCAGATCTCAAACTTCATGCACAGAGTCTGAAATGTAAACACAAATTGATGTCTTGGGCATTTTAAATAATGCATAAGATCTGGTATTTCACATTAAAATGTGATGCCTGACATGTAAACAGTTTTCCTAATAGAGGTTACAGGCATCTAAGCATGAGTCTCTGCCCCCCAAAGGGCAGTTTATCATGTAGTAACCAGTCAAATACGCAGAGTAGTGTGGTTGGGCTCCCAGAAGGGCACTCTAGATTGTGTTTTGGCTCTGAAATAGGTACTTAGGTGCAAATTTAGCACTAAGGATAACACTTTAATAACAAATAATAATACATTTATTTTGTATAGCGCTTTTCAGAATTCTCAAAGACGCTTTCCAGGTTAAAATCCAACATGCGAAACCACAGTGCAGGATAAAACAGGATAAAACAGAGATGCAATCAACAGTTAAAAGCTATTCTAAACAGACGGGTTTTGAGCTGGGGTTTGAAAAAGCAAAATATGTGGCTCTTGAGAGGGCACTTTTTTTTTTTTTTTTTTTACATATTTTGGCTCCAAATAAAGGTACTTGAGTGTATTTTGGTTCAAAAAGTTACCCTGGCTACCAGAACGTTATTTTCCTAAATGATCAGTGTTTTTACCAGCTACATAAGAACGATAATAAAATCTCTCAAAATATCTTAGTTTTATTTATAGTTTGTATTTGAAAAAATATTTTCACCTGTAGGCCGCCATTGTTGTTTACGCTGCAATAACGTCTGGGTAGTGATGTCATATGGTTGCACCGGGCTGGATCTCATACAGGATCATATAAGTCCTGGAGCGGACTTCAGTGGTTTCCAGAGGAAGTTTTGTGGGTTTGTGTTGGAAAATAGTCGGCACAGCATTTGGCTTTAGTCTCCGTTTATAATGACCCACACCTGTCAGCTCTTTCATCAGCATGGGCCGGCTAAATGCAGCAAATGCTTCTGGGGAGAAGTGGCCAGAACATAGCAGCGGGTCCATGGGAAGTTGTTTACGCCCACAAGAGATTTCCCACAACTTCCTTCTTTTCTTGTCTTTTGGGAAGCTGTGCAGACTAACATCAGTCTCCTTGTTTCCTTTGGACTGAAAAGTGCACCCAAAAGCAGCCACATGTGGCATTATTATGTTTTTTTCCCTCCTGAAACCTCGTGACTTACGGCGACTAGTAGTGAGTAAACGGCCAAATCCAGATGCTCGGCACCAAGCAACCAATCTACGTCATCAACCCAGAATGCATTGCGGCAGTAAAACAATGACTGCGCCCGAAGGATGGAAACTGTGTTTTAAACTGTATTTTTTTTTAAAGAAAAACCAATTCATTATGTCTTTTAACAACAAATTCTAGTTTGAGACAAACATTTAAGCATATTCATGTTAGTCCTTACAGTCGGGGTTCCCTTTAAGCGTGTGTTTTGGCACCTAAGAAGAGGGACATAACAGTATTTTTGCTCCTAACAGGAAGTTTTAAGGTGTGTTTTGGCTCCTTCGAGAACAGTTTATTATGTTTTCAATCAGACAAAGGGGCAGATTAGTGTGGTTTATTAAACAAGTGAGCACTTATTCCTGTATTTTGACTCTGAGAAAAGTTTAACAAGCACTTGGTTCCAAATGGAGCACTATGGCATGGGGTTTCACTGCCAAGAAGGCTTTTGAGTACATGTTTTGGCTCCCAAGAGGGCACTTTTGCGTATTTTGGTTCCCAAGAGCTTACTATAGCATGTGTTTTAGCTTCTAAGAGGGCAGGTTTTTGTGTTTTAACCAACCAAAGGGGCAGATTAGTGCTGTTCCCCAGCTAGAAGCCTCTCAAGTATCTGATTTGGCTCCGTAAAAGGGGCACTTTGGCACAATTTTGGCACCAAAAAGGGCACTTTAGGGTGTGTTTTGATTCCAAAGAGGTCACAGAGGAAAGGGGGTGACTGCCCCTCCTACTCCTCTGTACACACTTCTGATCCTACAGTCAGTAACAGGATTAATCAGAGTCTGAATTCAAGTTTATTCTGAAGCAGCTATTTGTTTTGTTCAGTAGTTTCTAAACGCTTCAGTACAATTCAAGGCTGTCTTTGGGAAATAAAAGCAGCTGTTAGAGTGGAGGTTTCAGCACCAGCAGCTGTGGACAGCGCCACAGATGGAAGAAGACGTCACTCGTGACCACTTTAACAGACTGTTTGTGTCTTTCTTTCTTCCTGTTGATTGATAACGAACAGGACGAAGAAAAATCAATTACACTGATTTGTTGTCGTTCACATTTGCGCGCAAACGCGTCAAAACAACATCGAGCTGCAAGAACCTAGCCCGTGTCTCCTCAGGCGTGTCTGATGAGGATGAGGATCACGGACACGCAGCAGCTGAGGAAACATTCAACCATCACCTGAAGAGACTCGTTTCTCCTGTTTGATAGTTACTTTACGCATTATCAGTCTCTCTGAGCAGCTGAGAAAGCGTCCTTATTCCTCTGTAGCAGATGTAAAACATGTGTTAGGGCTTTAGTGCACAATCTATCCAATGAGACTCATTTTTTTTTCCAGCAGGAAGTGAATAATTTATGAAGGGATGAGAAAGATTGGAAGCATTACGCACGCATAACGCTTTTGCGCGCAACACGCAGAAGCTTCCGTCCAATATTTTACATGCTGGTGCAACTTTTAGAAGCAGTTTGTTACAAAAAAGAGTGGATTTTGAAATAAAATATGCAAAATTGTGAAGTTTTGATGCGTTGTTAGAGGAAAGTGAAGCATATTGCGCCTCCAACAGGTGCAAAACAGTGTAATGACTTCATCACACTGGGAAAACAAAAAAAAGTTTGAGGGTTCAGGAACTTAAAATATTTAGTTTTACCTTCGATGCAGCAGATTCTCCACAGCCCAGAGTGCGTCAAGTCGCCTTTCACTTTCTTTGTTTGCATCTGCGTCTCATCCGCGGTGACATTCGTGGCGTTGCAGATGTACGCGCGCGAGTACAGCCAGTAATCAGTCCCGATGGCGATGGTCATAAGACTGAAGGCAGCAAAAGCTCCCACGATGGCCAGCAGAGTCTGAATCCCTCGGTCACACCATGCCATGGCGGCTCATAATGTGTGCGGGAAATCCTCCACAGCAGCTTACGCGCGCGGCGGGGAGCGCATGGTGGTGCCCGGGATCACCGCGGTCTGGAGGAAGCGTCTCGCGGGTTTTTCCGTCTCAATCCTAAAGCTCCTCTTCTCTCTCAATAAGCTCGAAACAAGCTCCAAATCTTCACCAAACCACCGCTTTGGCTGAGTTTCTTCGAGTTGAGCAAATACATCTTAAAGTGCGCAACAGGTGGGAAAAGGCGCAAAAGCATCACATTTGTTTTTTCTTTTATTTACCATCAACGCTCCGAGGGAAAGACGCACAGCTGCTCATTCTTCTTCACCCTGAACTGTGGGATATTAAACTGTTCCCGTTAAACAAAGGATGCTCTATCGATCATTCAGACCACACCTTTCGAAGCTGGAGCTGAGCCAATGAGGAGCGGAGCTGCGAGCAGCTGCAGGAGAAAAGAACATCAGGTTTCATGGAGCAGAAGACTCACTGTAATGATCGAAAACATGACAGGGAAGAAAAATCATCAAACTGTAACTGCACATGAAAGCCAACTCGAGTTAGAAAAAACAGCTTCTGTTTTTTTTTTTTTTAATGGTTGAGAAAGAAAAGAGTCAACTGAAGCATGAAAACAAGTGGCTGCACACACATTTTTAAAGGCAGGAGCAAAAGGAAATTTTAAAAAAGGACACTTTAAGTGCGAGTTTTGGCTCCCATTGGAGCTATTTTGCCCATTTTAGGTCCCGAGAAGGGGGCACTGGAGCATGTGTTTTGGCTCCCAGGAGGGAAGTTTATCAATTTTTAACCAGCTGAAGGGGACAGTTATTAGTATAAGTGTGGTTTATCCAACCAGGAGGGCACTTGACATGTGTTTTAGCTCCCAAGAAGTGCAAGTTTGGCACCAAGGAGGCATTTTAAGACGAGTTTGGATCCTTAAGTGTAGTTTGGCTCCCAAGACGTCACTAATAAACATGTGTTTTGGCCCAGAGGGTGCAAATTTAGCATAAGTTTGGCCCCAAAGAGGGCAGCATAGCATATTTTGGCGCCTAAGAGGAAACTTTGGTGTGTGTTTTGACTCCCAAGAGGGCCCATCAGAGGGGGTTTTGGCTCCCAAAGAGTGCTAATTACAGCAAGTTTGGCACCAAACGGGACATTTAAGAAAGCCTCCAGCACCTGAGAGGGCAATTGTGTGTATTTTGGCTCTGAAGAGGGCACTATAGCATGTGTTTTGGCTCCCATCAGGGAAGTTAGAAACAGTCAAAGGGACAGATAATTGTGGTTCACCAACCAGTTAGGTTCTTTGCATGTGTTTTGGCTCCCAGGAAAAAACTTAAGTGCAAGTTTGGCACCAAGAAGGCATTTTAGCAAGAGTTTGGCTCCCAAGAGGTCACTAATAAACATGTTTTTTGGCCCAGAGGGTGCAAGTTAGGTACAAGTTTGGCTTCAAAGAGGGCACCATAGCATGTTTCGGCCCCTAAGAGGAAACTTTGGTGTGTGTTTTGACCCCCAAGATGGCCAACTGGAGCGAGTTTGGGCTCCCAAAGAGTGCTAATCAGAGCAAGTTTGGCACCAAGCAGGACATTTAAGCAAGCCTTCAGCACCTGAGAGGGCAATTTTGTGTACTTTGGCTCCAAAAAGGCCATTGTAGCATGTGTTTTGGCTCCTATCAGGGAATTTTTTCATCTTATAAACAGCCAAAGGGGCAGATAATTGTGGTTCACCAACCAGGAGGACACTTAGCATTTGTTTTGGCTCCCAGGAAAACACTTAAGAGCAAGTTTGGCACCAAGGAGGCATTTAAGCAAGAGTTTGGCTCCCAAGAGGTCACTAACAAATGTGTTTTGGCTCAGTGTGCAAGTTCAGTGCAAGTTTGGTTTGAAAGAGGGCACCATAGCATATTTTGGCTCCTGAGAGGAAACTGCACTGTGTTTTATATCCCAAGAGGGCCCTTCAGAGCAAGTTTTGGCTCCCAAAGAGGGCACTTCGGCACATGTTTTGGCTCCCTGCAGGGCTTTTGGGAGTGTGTTTTGGCTCCCACAGAGTGCTGATTAGAGCAAGTTTGGCACCAAGCAGGACATATGAGCAAGTGTTTGGCTCCTGAGAGGGCACTTAGTGTATTTTGGCTCTGTAGCATGTGTTTTGGCTCCCATGAAGGAAATTTAATCATGTTTTAACCAGAAAAAAGGACAGACTCGTGTGGTTTGCCAACCAGTAGTGTACTTAGCATGTGTTTTGGCTCTCAGGAAGGCACCTCAGAGCATAAATTCATGTGAGAATTCTTAAGAGCCTGTTTTGGCTCCCAAAAGGGCACTTTGATGCAATTTTGGCAACAAGCAGAGCTCTTGAGTGTGCACTTAAACATGTGTTTTGGCTCCCAAGATGGTGCTTTGGAATATTTTTGCACCCAATAGGGCATTGTTGTGTGTGTTTTGGTTCCAAGGAGGGAAGTTAATCATGTTTTAACCAGCCAAAGGGGCAGATTAGTGTACTCCGTCAACTAGGAGGGCACCTTAGTGTGTGTTTTGGCACCCAAGAGGGGATTTTAGTGTACATTTTGTATCCAAAGAGGACACTTTAGTTTGGTTTTCAACAATTAAGGAGACCGGTCCCGTGCCCCCTCTCTGTGCAAACCACTGGTAAAGACAGTCACTTTAGGTTCAAAACACTCAAACTGACAGGTCTTCAGAGATTACGCAGATCTGAACCAACTTTGAAGGAGTTGAGATCTGAAATGTTTCTTTACACATCAAGAAAAACAACCCACTTTGAAGTGTGAGCAGTCTGCCTGATGAATCACTCAGCTCTTAAAAGTAAAACAGTCAGACACAAAAGTTGAACGCAGTCAGATTTCATGTTGGATACTGTCTCCATCTGGGCGAGGTCTGTCGCTTTAAGCTCTGAGCTCTGCTGAGCTGGGGGGGGNTAAAAAACTTTTGTCCCGTAATTTTCACCTTGTCAAATGTCAGGGTGGTGCAACCGTAACATTAGACTTTTATTTTAAAGTGAAGAGAATAAAACAGGAAACAGGAAACTGCATCAGCCAGAGGAGCCCAAATGACATTTGTGACCAAGTGGAAAAGTTTGTAGATTTCTCTGAAATACTGATAAAAAAGGTTTTTTCACTTCATTGGTGACTGGAACAATTTCCATGTCAGGTGGTACAACCAATGTAATAATGTGAAATGTTATTTTAACATCAAATTATTTATCTTATTCACAAATAAAAGAAATGAAACACACAAAATGAAAATGTATGAGTCACTACAGACACTTGAGAGACACTTGCCAATAATTTCACACAGAAAAAATAACAGGAACATATAAATATATTTTCATATATTTGGTTGCGCCACCCGACCAAATTAAAAATACTAAAAAATAATGAACCTAAAAAGTTTGAAATGTTGGTCAACTACTAAAATCTGTTAGAAAACATAATTCTTCACTCAGAAATATGTTTTTTATCCATTTTCAAAGAACTTTTTAAAAATACGTTTTTAGACCCTCTTTTTGTCACTGACCCATATGTAAAGTAAACCAAATACTTATTCAATGGTTTTTTGTCTGAAGCTTTACTTCACATGAGCAGCTTCACAGGTGTTTGTAAAGAGGTTTTCTTTGTCTCCCTTCCTTCCTTCCGCACCAACTTTTCTTCCCTGAAAGGTGACGTGTTTCTTTTCAGCTCGCCTGTATAGTGAAGCAGACGGTGTTTTTGGTGACAGAGACCAGAGATAACAAGTATTATTCACATCATCACCATGTTCCAAAGAGCTTTTCAACTTCCTCTCTGCTCCCTCCAGACTCTCCTTTGTCCCCGGCGCTGGCACACTCTCCCCTGCCAGCTTCCTCTCCTCTCGAGGCATTTTTCTCTCCGTTCACGCTCAGCCTGTGCCAAAGCAGAGTCCTCTCTGACCTCTCTGAACTTCCTTTACTAGCAGAGCAGCACAAATGTTTACTGACTTTCAAAGCTGCTCTTTTTTTGCACGTGAAAGAGTAAGGGAGGGTCAAACTCTGCGACGGTGTCAGACAGAATTTGAAGTGACGAAGGGCCACAATGTCGTAGTCACTCGTACGGTTGCACGGTCTCGACGTTTCTATCCTTTAAACTCCGAAATAGTTCCTTCATCCTCCCATTAAGAAAACTTTACCAAAGTAGTTTTGAGGCCGACCAAAAACCGTTTGCTCAGCCCCTTTCCTTCTGCCTACCTCCTACCACATCTTTTTCCTCGCACAAACTGTCTCTACCTGCTAGTTGTCTACGTTCTTCTCTCCCTTTGTTTACTATACGTTTCCGTTTTACGGTTTACTTCAAATCTAGTCTAAGTTTCTGCTTGTAAAGTCCGAAGACCTAGGTCTTTGTGTCGTCTCGGTCAATGTAAATTTGAATTTATTTTACATGTTTGCATGTTCATAATCCTTCATTTAAAAATGTAACTATGAGCATGATAATCGATTACGTCTAAATACTGTTTCTCAGTTTCCTTGGTCGGATTGGATTTTCAGGGAGATCACAAATCTATTTACAGCACTTAGATTAAAGACATCCTTTGATTAAACTACGGTAGCTGGCAAAGTTTAGCCGTGAAAAGCAAGATCTGTGTTTTTCTCTGCTGAAAGAATTTCCTGGATTTACTTTGAAGTGATGGTGGACTCTGGAGCTGGACTACCAATGAAAAAAAATGTTGCCAGAGCTGAAGAAAGCTAAACAGGAGTGTGATAGAGCACAGACTTAAACAGAGGTTGAGGTGTTTGTGGTAACATAAAGGCTGAAATGTGTGAAAGGCTAAAACACAAGCTAAAGTCTAAAAAATGAGTTAAAGGCTAAAACATGTGACAAAGGCTAAAAAACAAGCTGAAAACTCAAATATGGGTAAAAGGCTTTAAAATTAGTTAAAGGCTAAAACATGTTACAAAGGCTAATATACAAGCAAAAAGCTAATAAATCAGTTAAAGGCTCAAACATGTGAGCAAGGCTAAAAAACCAGCTAAAGTCTGAAAAATGAGTTAAAGGCTAAAAACATGAGTTAAAGGCTAAAACATGTGACAAAGGCTAAAAAATGATCAAAAGGCTAAAAAAATAAGTTTAAGTCTAAGAAATGAGTAAAAAGTCTAAAACACGTGACAAAGGCCAATAAAACAAGTAAAGTCTAAAAAATGAAAAAAAAAAGGCTTAAACATTTGACAAAGGCTTAAAAAACAGGCCATAAACTCAAAAATGAGTTTCAGGCTAAAACACGTGACAAAGGCTAAAATATGAGCAAAAGGCTGAAATTCAAGCTAAAGCGTAAAATACAGTAAAAAGGCTAAAATATGTGACAAAGGCTAAAAATCAAGCAAAAGGCTAAAATACAAGCTTGAGCCTTAAAATGAGAAAAAAGGTTAAACGTGACAAAGGTTTAAAAAAAACGAGCAAAAAACTCAAAAATTGAGTTAGAGTCTAAAAAATGACTTTAAGTCTAAAAAGTGAGGTAAAGGCTAAAACACGTGACAAAGGCTAAAATACAAACTTAAGCCTAAAAATGGGTTAAAAGGCTTAAATGTGACAAAGGTTAAAAAAAAGAGCAAAAGGCTTAAAAATGAGTTTAAGTCTAAAAAATGAGGTAAAGGCTAAAACATGTGACAAAGGCTTAAAATCAAGCATAAGGCTAAAATACAAACTTAAGCCTAAAAATGAGTTAAAAGGCTTAAATATGACAAAGGTTAAGAAAAACGAGCAAAAGGCTAAAAACATGAGTTACAGGCTTAAACATGTGACGAAGGCTTAAACGTGACAAACTTAAGCCTAAAAATGAGTTAAAAGGCTTAAATGTGACAAAGGTTAAAAAAAACGAGCAAAAGGCTAAAAAATGATCTAAAATCTAAAAAATGAGGGGGTGGGGGTCGGCATGGCATGTGACAAAGGCTAAAACAATAGCCAAAGTCTAAAGAAAGTGTTAAAGGCTGAAAAATGAATTAAAAACATACTGAAGTGCATTTTGCGCTCCCAAAGGAAACTTGAGGACATTTTTGCTCCCAAGGACGTACATCTGAGCATTTAAGACTCAAAGAGGGCACCTTATCACACATTTGGCTCCCAAGACGACACTATATTGCATATTTTTGCTTCCATGAGAGTACTTAAGCACATTTTGGTGACCAAGACGATCCCGGGGGACACTTCTTTTGGTCCCTCCTTTTAGCCCCAAGGAGGGTCAGTAGCATGCATTTTGGCTCCTAAGAGAGCACTTTAGCCCATTTTTTCCAACAGAACTGCCCCCCCTTCTGCACACCACTGCTCTGCATGATGATTCAGGGCTGAACGTAACGATAGTGATCTGTTCCTCCTCTCCTCTCTTGCATGTGTTTTAGCTCCAGTTTGCTGCCATCAGCACTGAGATGTTGGGTTTGTGCAGACGACGCCTGGAGCGCATCAGAAAGTTAAAGAGAATATGAGATTGGGAAAAACAAACACAGACTTCGCCCTCGGGCTTCCCCACTCTCACTCTGCTACTACAAGCTGTGCTTAAAACCGGCAAAATGTCTGTACTCTTCTTTTCCTCATAGAAAAAATGAAAGATTAGCATAAAAGAATGTTTTCCACTTATGGCTGCACACGTTAGGTTTTCTTTCCGATGATTAGTGGGTCAAACTTTGAAAATAAGTCTCATTAAACCTGATTTTTCCCATTTTACTGAGACTTTTCTGATGTGTATGAGCTCTCCTGTGACACAGACAACACCAGCTGGCACACTGAGAGGAAGTCAAAGAGAGAGAGAACAGACTTTTCACTTTTATAATTTCCCTTCCCGTTTAGCACAAAGTGGTTTCCTCCCCGCGGTGCGTTCACAGCCCTCAGTACGGACCATCTGTCCCCTGTGCCCGCCGACTCTTCTGCAGCTCGCACGCTCAGGTCAGCGGGTGTTAGCAGGTGGTTTGGAGTTTTCCCTTAGAGAAAGGCTGCATAATGTAGAACTGATCTTTGAAGTCTGTTTTTTCCAAACCCAAGAGTCCAGCAACCTCCAGCCAAAAAACATGAAGGCGATGCTAAAGTAATTAAAACTGCAGTTCACTGAGCATCCACTTGGGGCAGTCTACCACACCAATTCAAGAAAGAATGACCTCAGACTGAATGGCTTTTTTCTCCTTTGGCACATGCTACTCAGTTGAATTCAGCTTTTTCATGATGGAATCTGATGACGACGCACTTCAAAACCCTGTCTTAGAAACAGATGAGTGACATCACAAAGACCACGCCCTTATATTAAACAGTCCAAACAGGTTTGAAGAGGACTCCAGAGAGTGAAATTCTCCGGATAAAGTCTCTTTGTTTGTAAAGGACCAGCACAAAAATCACGTAGCGTCTCCAGAAGAAATTTTTTTTTCCTTTTTCTGATGAGAAAGGTCAGTTCAGCTTCTCTTTTTTCTCTGACCTTTAATGTGTAAAAGATGTAAATGAAGTGCAGGGGTGAGAGTTGGCTGTGTTGGGTGAGAGATGAAGTAGAGACAATAGTGTATGCCAGCAGTTCCCAACCTTTTTCTACCCCTGGGCCCACTTTTACATCTCACTAACAGTTTGTGGCCCACCTCTTACCAGCTTCTGACCCCATAAATATGGAGGCTATAAAATATATATCACCTAGTTAGAGCCCAGTTTGTAACAAAGACCTGAAATGTAGTAAATGGTCCATCATGCAACAGAAGTGCTGAGCCAGAAATGTTTAAAAAAAAAGTGATAAAACCCAAATTATAATAAATCAATGATGTAACAGCTGCTGATATCAAAAAGTGATAACTTTTACTTTTTGTCGTTATTACAGGCTCCGCACTGTTTTTGACATTTTGGGTACTATAACATTTCTTTTAAATTACATTTTGGGTCATTTTAATATTCTTAAAACCATAACTGATATTTAACATTTTTAAATTGTTATGTATATTTGTGTCATTATAAAACAGCTCCCAACAAAAATACTAGTTTTTTGGAAATGATTTGGTGGCCCGCTTGCAATGCCTCCACGGCCCACCAGGGGGCCATGGCCCACAGGTTGGGAATCACTGGTGTATGCTGCAGGTGTAGATAGTAATATTAATAGTAACAGGTGTATTTCATAGGACACACACTCATGTTATCAGTTCATCTGTGTGGCAGTGTCAACCAGCACCAGTTCCTGCAGGTAAAATTTGTCTCAACAGTAGTGTTTCACATTTGTGTGGTTTGTTTACATTTTTCCACCATGATCAGTCCACCCCTAGACACTTAGTGGCTCAATTGTGAGAAACACATGCTATAGTGTCCTCTTGGGTGCCAAAATATGCTGGAGTATGTTCTTGGAAGCCAAACATTCAAAGGGCTCAGTGTGGCGCAAAAACACATGCCAAAGTGCCCTCAAGGGAGCCAAATACACTAAAGTATACTTACAGGGGCCAAAGTGCATATTAAAGTTACCTCTCAGCAGCCGAAAGTGGCTAAAGTGACCTGAGGGTAACTAAAGCACAAGCTCAAGTTTCCTTTTGGGATCCAAAACATGTTCTAAAGTGTGCCACTGATCGCCAAGAAAGGCTCAAGAACACATACAGGAGCCAAAAAGGCATAAAAAAATCCTTCCTTGTTATAATATCCAGAAAACAAGCTCGTTTATTGATATGATACATTATAATGAAAGAGACTTACATAGATTCTCAGTAAGAATCGTCTCTTTGCTGCTGTCTCTCAGTCCATCTGCTCAGATGCATAAAAATACAGCATCGATTTATTTTTCCCACAGCGATCGACGCTCTGACTCATTGTCAGAGCCGGTTTATTATCTGCCAATCAAGTGAGAAATAGACACTGACCAATGACCTGGTCGTGACCCACATAAGAAAAGATTTGTTTATCGAATAAATATGAGCAAAACCCCCTAAAGAAATATTTTGAGTTGTAAACTTTTTACATAAATTATCGTAGGAAACTCGTCTTTTTCTTTCTGTCTTCACCCGTGGGACTTATTTTCAACTCTTTGAACTGTTTCCAGAAACTTCTACTGTATTTTTATTTCTGATGGACTAGTTTGTTCTGGTTTGCTGTTATTTTTTGGTCATGATTCTGCAGCCTGATCTCTACTTCACTGATCTGTTTCTGTCTGTTAACAATTCCCCTGTCGCCTCTTTGTCAATTTGATTATTTCTTTAAATGATGTCTCTTTCCTCTTAATTGGAGCATTTATTCTATTTCTCCTAATTAAAACAAGCACAGAGCAAACAGGTCTCTGTAAATGTGACATCCGGCAGGAAACATTCAAAAAAAAACCACAAATGTCGACGTTAATGAGAGGAACGAAACAAATGCACACACGGCCGCGCAGATTTCTGTTTACAGTGAGAGGAAGAAGCTGAGATGTACAAATCAGCTACAAGCCAGAAGTCAATTAAAGATTCAGATTCTCCGGCAGCAGCAGTGGGAGGAGAGGCAGAAAACAGACAACAAAGACGTGAACACACAGAGGGAGGGAGGAGGATGGACATGTGGGCAGAGGAGGCGTAAAAATGATTCTGTGTGTGTGTGTGTGTGTGTGTGTTTGCTTGTGCTGCTCTTTATAGACTCAAACAGAAACTGATACTTGAGCCTGAATCTGCTGTAATTTGAAGAAACATGTTGGTACATACATGTTTTGCACCATTGTAAGTCCTCACAAAGTAGTACAGACGTGTATGAATGTGTGTTTTTGTTTGTTTGTGTGTGTGTGTGTGTGACACACACACACACATTGCTTGTGCTGCTCTTTATAGACTCAAACAGAAACTGATACTTGAGCCTGAATCTGCAGTAATTTGAAGTAACATGTTGGTACATACATGTTTTGCACCATTGTAAGTCCTCACAAAGTAGAACAGATGTGTATGAATGTGTGTGTTTTTGTTTGTGTGTGTGTGTGTGTGTGTGTGTGTGTGATTGCTTGTGCTGCTCTTTATAGACTCAAACAGAAACTGATACTTGAGCCTGAATCTGCTGTAATTTGTAGAAACGTGTTGGTACATACATGTTTTGCACCATTGTAAGTCCTCACAAAGTGGTACAGACGTGTATGAATGTGTGTGTTTTTGTTTGTGTGTGTGTGTGTGTGTGTGTGTTTGCTTGTGCTGCTCTTTATAGACTCAAACAGAAACTGATACTTGAGCCTGAATCTGCTGTAATTTGAAGTAACATGTTGGTACATACATGTTTTGCACATTTGTAAGTCCTCACAAAGTAGTACAGACGTGTATGAATGTGTGTGCTTTTGTTTGTGTGTGTGTGTGTGTGTGTGTGTGTGGGTGAGCCGGACCTTTGCTGCATTATTCATATTTTCCCTCCTTGCTTGTTCAGGGCTGGACACAGGGGACTGACTGTTTACATCACCACTATAATGGTCCTTTGAGATGATTTACAGCTTTTCCTCAGTTTGTATAAAGTTTATATGAATACATTAGTTACATAAGAAAAGTTGGAGAAGCATTTGTTGAAAAATAACTTCATGCCCTGACCTCCCTGTCCTTAGACTTTTGTAGTTTAGTTTTTTTTTACCACAACATTTTATGTCACAGATTAATTCCCATCCAATGTTGCTTTAATTTTTCACCAAGATCTTGTTTTGATGATGGTAGAGTCTGACCACTGCGCAAAGTTTTCTCCAGAACATCCCAAAGATTCTCAATGGGGTTAAAGTCTGGACTCTGAAAAGACGTCTCATGCTCCCTGTACCACTCGTTCACAATTTGAGCCCCATTAATTCTGGCATTGTTATCTGCAGCAACCCCAGGTCATAACACTGCCCCCACAGGCTTGTACAGTAGGCACTACTCATGATGGGAGCATCACTTCACCTGCCTCTCTTCTTACCCTGATGCGCCCATCACTCTGGAACATTCCTCCAGAGTCCAATCTTTATGCTCCCTAACAAACTAAAGCCTTTTTTTCCAGTTCGCCTCACTGATTAGTGGTTTTCTTAAAGCTACACAGCTGTTCAGTCCCAATCCCTTGAGTTCCCTTCGCATTGTGCGTGTGGAAATGCTCTTACTTTCACTATTAAACATACTCCTGAGTTCCGCTGTTGTTTTTCTGCGATTTGATTTGGCCAAACATTGAAGTGATCACCAATCAAAATCATTCAAAATTTTTCCAGACCACATTTTTTTTGCTTAGTTAAATCCAGGTGACGACTTAGGACGACATCAGCAACTGTGATTCTCTCCTCGTTTTCAAATCAAAACTCCAAAGAAATCTGTTCAAAACTGCATTTTCCCTCTAAACCCATTCACCCATTTAAATCTTTGTAACTTTGCTTCTAGTTTTATGTATTTTTGTCGTGTATTTCTAGTTTTTATTCCTATTGTGAAGCGTATTTGGGTGTTTTTGAAAGGTTCTTTTAAATAAAACGTATTATTATTATTGCTATTATTATATATATATTTGGCTTCCATAAGGGTACTTTAGCTCATGTTGGTTTTACAAAAGGCACTTGAGCATAAAATTTGGGTCCTGGGAGGACACTTAAGTATGTTTTTGACTTCCACTTTTTCTTGTTTTAACCAGTTGAAGAGCAAATTAGTGCAGTTTGTCAACCAGGAGGGCACTTTAGCACGTTTGGCTCCCAAGGGTGCAGTTTGTCACCCTAGAGGACACTACAGAGCATATTTGTCAAAGGGAACCCCGACTGTAAGGACTAACAGGCATGACTCTGCTTAAATGTTTGTCTCAAACTAGAATTTGTTGTTAAAAGACATAACGAATTGGTTTTTCTTTAAAAGAAATACAGTTTAAAACACAGTTTCTATCCTTTGGATATCCTCTGGATTTGGCCGTTTCCTCACTACTAGTAGCCGTTAGTCACTAGGTTTCAGGAGGGAAAAAAACATAATAATGCCACATGTGGCTGCTTTTGGGTGCACTTTTCAGTCCAAAGGAAACAAGGAGACTGATGTTAGTCTGCACAGCTTCCCAAAAGACAAGAGAAGAAGGAAGTTGTGGGAAATCGCTTGTGGGCGTAAACAACTTCCCATGGAGCCGCGGCTATGTTCTGGCCACTTCTCCCCAGAAGCCTTTCCTGCATTTAGCCGGCCCATGCTGATGAAAGAGCTGACAGGTGTGGGTCATTATAAACGGAGACTAAAGCCAAATGCTGTGCCAACTATTTTCCAACACAAACCCACAAAACTTCCTCGGGAAACCACTGAAGTCCGCTCCAGGACTTATATGATCCTGTATGAGATCCAGCCCGGTGCAACCATATGACGTCACTACCCAGACGTTATTGCGGCGTAAACAACAATGGCGGCCTACAGGTGAAAATATTTTTTCAAATTTTATACAAACTAAGATGTTTTGAGAGATTTTATTATGGTTCTTATGTAGCTGGTAAAAACACTGATCATTTAGGAAAATGACGTTCTGGTAGCCAGGGTAACTTTTAACAACTGGGCAAAGAGCGGAGACCCACCCCACCCCTGTGCACACCACTGAACATTTGGATGTGTAACAGTTTGAAAATCTGCAGACATTTAACATAAACATCCATCATTATTACTTTAAATTCATATTAGAAATGTGATATATTGTTATTAAAGAATAACAAAATTCTTATCCATAGCTGTGTTGAGTGATAATATGAACCCACCATGTTCCTTCAGTCCATCAATTGATGATGACCTTGACTATAAGAGATAGAAACCTCTTCTGGTGAGTCGTTGACCTTTTTCACATTCTGCGTGCACTCACAGATACAGATGTTTCATGTCATCCAGCTTTCTCTGGCCGAGGGGTGGGGGGGGGGGTCTGTAAATGCTGCAAACGTGCCCTGCAGCAGGAGCACTAATGGAGCATGATAACTACCAATGATCATGGAGCTCAGGCTGCAGATGGAAGCTGTAACATGNTGCATCTATTGTTTATTCACTCATTTATCATGTTGATGAAGAACTGACACTCTGCAGAGACGTTGTGGTGCCTCTGGGTAAAATGTGGCACTGAAGTGTTCACAGACTCATGAAATAGTTAAAGGTCATGTGTCACAGACGCTGCATGAGACTGAGGAGGACTGACAGAACTTTCTGAATAGATTAAAGTTGTTGTTAAACTGTGATGAATCGATTCTGAAAACTTCAGTCTCTGCTCATCTCAGTCAAATTCAATGTAATTTGTTTATAATTGCAGCCCAGTTGTCGTTTGTTGGTGGGTTTTTCAGCATCCCAGCTGTGTGTTTATGGACAGTCTTTGCCACCTGCTTGGTATAATCATATGCAGCAGGCTGTCATGTCCACTGTGTGCCCTCCTCACTCATGGTTACAAGGTTTTTCTTTGTATTTTCACTGTATTGAAGGTGTTTGATCAGAATATTTCAGGAAAAGTCTGTAATAATCGTATTTTTCTGCAGAACTCATAATGAAATTATCTGTAATTTCATTTGAATAAGGGTATTTTACTTTGATTTTGCAGTATTTTTTTGCCACTGTAGCTGCCACTCATAAGCAGTTGTTTTTTTTTCTTTGAAGAGTACCTAATCTGAGACTTAAGACCATTGAGCATTTTACAAAGGTATCTTGTAACAAAGCAGGACACTATTTCAATTCCTGAAATTATTATTTTATGATTCTTTTCCCAGTTCTTCCAAGTAGATTAGAATACAGATTAAAAAAAAAGAAAAAAGAAAGGAAATTACCTGACGTCCCTTTTTTTGTGTCCGAGTGCAATATTTCCTTCCATCATGAATTGAGTATTTCATCACATGTATTTCTTTATTCTATGAAACCTGTGTTATTTGAACACATCTTTAAACTATTAAAATATAACATGTTTTTTTGTGTTTTGGTTCCTCAAACCCCCAAAATGTCAGGTGGTGCAACCGTCCTGACAAGTATCCACAGTAATTAAACTCTAAAAATTGAATGTCAGTTATTGTAAATGGAAATTAAAAACACAGTGGCATTATTTTATGCTTGAACCTTTTTAAATAAAACATTCTTTGCAAATAAAAAGAATTTTAAAGCTGTTGAGAAAATGTAAAAAACTTTTGTCCCGTAATTTTCACCTTGTCAAATGTCAGGGTGGTGCAACCGTAACATTAGACTTTTATTTTAAAGTGAAGAGAATAAAACAGGAAACAGGAAACTGCATCAGCCAGAGGAGCCCAAATGACATTTGTGACCAAGTGGAAAAGTTTGTAGATTTCTCTGAAATACTGATAAAAAAGGTTTTTTCACTTCATTGGTGACTGGAACAATTTCCATGTCAGGTGGTACAACCAATGTAATAATGTGAAATGTTATTTTAACATCAAATTATTTATCTTATTCACAAGAGATACTTGCCAATAATTTCACACAGAAAAAATAACAGGAACATATAAATATATTTTCATATATTTGGTTGCACCACCTGACATTTTTGGGTGCTCAAATAAAAAGTACTAAAAAATAATGAACCTAAAAACTTTGAAATGTTGATCAACTACTGAAATCTGCTAGAAAACATAATTCTTCACTCAGAAATATGTTTTTATCCATTTTCAAAGAACTTTTTTAGACCCTCTTTTTGTCATTGACCCATATATTCTCTTTTTCTTGGTGAGGTATTTAAAGGGTTAAAACCATCATTTAAAAAAAAGAAACATAGGACAAAGAATATTTTAATTTATATTCCTTTGTTTTATTTTGAAAAGCCAATTCTGGATCTTTGAGAAGAAAAACATGTTACTCATATCAAGCTTTGTTTAAAAAAAAAAAAAAAAAGACACATTAAACTGTACATGCACCTTCAAAATAGGTTCAACAAAAGTTTAATTTGAAATTTTTGTCAAAATGTGTGAAGATATAGTCCGTACTGTTGTAATTCTTTCAAAAGCCTTTAGCATGTACAAAATATTAAAAGACAAGCTTATTAGTTCTTTTTGTTGGAGTGGATTTACTCTGGATTTGTCTCTTGAATCTCAAAACGGTGCATGAAGACTGATTTTTTTTTTTCTTTTTTCTTTTTGATGTGGTCTTCTCCTTCTTTTCCATGTGCCTTTGAAACTCTGACACTAGATGGAGCTGTTCTATAAGGATCTTAAAGCTGCCTCCTTTCAACAATAAAATCCCGTTAAAAATCAGGAATGAGATCAGATGTGATTTCATACAATACAAAATAAGAAAACTCTTCAGTTAAGCAGCAGATTTAAAAAAAAAAAAAAGTGGTTCTGGGGTAATAAGTATGTGGAGCTTCTCTCATCCCCCCGACACACACACACACACACACACACACACACACACACACACACACACAGATGCTTGGTCAGCAGAGCTCTGACCTTCTCATTGTGTAAGAGCTGACTCTATTAATGTGGTTCATTACTGACAGGATAGTTTATCATCTCTTGACTTTTTTTAGAGTGAGTTCATTTCTCCATTTAGAAAAATGTGAGCAAATTGTGTTCGGTTAATCCTGAAAATCAGCAAAATGTGAATGACAGTGACTTTGATACAGTGCAAACATGCTGAAAATAAAACTCTCCCAACAATTTTTTAGATGTTCAAACACATTTTTTAATGATCTTTAATATTAGATTATTGAATATGATCATATGTTTCATCACGTACATTTTGATTTTTCCCCCTCAACCTTAAAAACAAGAGACGAGATAAATGAATAAATGTATTTGCAACATTTTTCTCTATTTGAAACATTTTTCTCTATTTGAATCACTCTTCTGTATTTATATTAAACTTCTTTATTTGCATCACTTTTCTATATTTGCATTAATTTTCTTTATTTGCATCACTTTTCTATATTTGCATCACTTTTCTTTATTTGCATCAAATTTCCTTATTTGCATCACTTTTCTATATTTGGATCATTTTTCTTTATTTGCATCAAATTTCCTTATTTGCATCACTCTTCTTTATTTGCATCACTTTTCTTTATTTGCATCACTTTTCTTTATTTGCTTCACTTTTCTTTATTTGCTTCACTTTTCTATATTTGCATCACTTTTCTTTATTTACATCGCTTTTCTTCTTTGCATCACTTTTCTTTATTTACATCACTTTTCATTGTTTGCATCACTTTTCTCTATTTGCATCACTTTTCTATATTTGCATCACTTTTCTTTATTTGCATCAAATTTCTTTATTTGCATCACTTTTATATATTTGCATCATTTTTCTTTATTTGCATAACTTTTCTGTTTTTGCATCACTTTTCTTTATTTGCATCAAATTTTCTATATTTGTATCACTTTTCTCTATTTGCATCACTTTTCTATATTTGCATCACTTTTCTTTATTTGCATCATTTTTCTCTATTTGAGTCATTTTTTACTATTTGAATCATTTTCTTTGTTTGCATCACTTTTTTTTATTTACATCGCTTTTCTTCTTTGCATCACTTTTCTTTATTTACATCGCTTTTCTTCTTTGCATCACTTTTCTTTATTTACATCACTTTTCATTGTTTGCATCACTTTTCTCTATTTGCATCACTTTTCTATATTTGCATCACTTTTCTTTATTTGCATCAAATTTCTTTTTTTGCATCACTTTTATATATTTGCATCATTTTTCTTTATTTGCATCACGTTTCTATATTTGCATCAAATTTCTTTATTTGCATCACTTTTCTTTATTTGCATCACTTTTCTCTATTTGCAGCATGTTTGCACCTGTCGGCCCCTTCATATAACGATCTTTTTAAAATATTTGTAAAAAAAAAATGAATTCATCATTCTCATATAGTCAGAAGCAGCACATAAACCTTTATACAGATTTGTCAGAAGGTGATGGAGGGAAGTCACCAGCAGGAGGAGGTAGAGGATTCAGCACCAGAGAGAAACATCCACCTCAAGTTTCACTGTCAGATATTCTTCTCTTTAACAGAACATCTCAGTTAGAGGAGACAACTTTATGTTCACTCTGCTCCAAACCAGAAATGATAAAAATGCACCAAAGCAGAAAATAAGACTAATTTCATCCACAGTTTGTTGATGTAATGACACAAAGCTGAGTACATGGTCGATTATAAACACCTTTCTCTCCTTTTTCTTCAACCCTCAGCTGGTCGACCTTGTTTGAGGAGGTGAAGGACAAACCAGGTCCTGTCGATCGAGATCAAACACTGGGAATCTTCCCACGCCAGTTACAGTCCACATGACTCCAGCTCGTCTCCATCATCAAGGAAACGGTGTCATGGGAAGTGTCATGATGTCATCAGGTAAGAAAAAACACACAGGATAAATCATAATCCAAGCAGCTCAGATTGGTTTCTCTGTCTTTAGATTATCACTAAAAAACGTCCGATAGTGCAGTGAAGACGAGAGTTTAGGTCATTTGCTGCTGTAGAACAAATGACATGAAACTGGAAATGAGAAATTGTGATTTTTAATCTTAGGACAAACTGTCTGAATGACATCACTCATAACAAAGTGTGTATGGGTCAATGACAAAAAGAGGGTCTAAAAACGCATTTTTAAAAAGTTCTTTGAAAATGGATAAAAACATATTTCTGAGATAAGAATTATGTTTTTAACAGATTTCAATAGTTGACCAACATTTCAAAGTTTTTAGGTTCATTATTTTTTAGTATTTTTAATTTGAGCACCCAAAAATGTCAGGTGGCGCAACCAAATATATGAAAATATATTTATATGTTCCTGTTATTTTTTCTGTGTGAAATTATTGGCAAGTATCTCTCAAGTGTCTGTAGTGACTCATACATTTTGATTTTGTGTGTTTCATTTCTTTTATTTGTGAATAAGATAAATAATTTGATGTTAAAATAACATTTCACATTATTACATTGGTTGTACCACCTGACATGGAAATTGTTCCAGTCACCAATGAAGTGAAAAAACCTTTTTTATCAGTATTTCAGAGAAATCTACAAACTTTTCCACTTGGTCACAAATGTCATTTGGGCTCCTCTGGCTGATGCAGTTTCCTGTTTCCTGTTTTATTCTCTTCACTTTAAAATAAAAGTCTAATGTTACGGTTGCACCACCCTGACATTTGACAAGGTGAAAATTACGGGACAAAAGTTTTTTAAATTTCTCAACAGCTTTAAAATTCTTCTTATTTGCAAAGAATGTTTTATTTAAAAAGGTTCAAGCATAAAATAATGCCACTGTATTTTTAATTTCCATTTACAATAACTGACATTCAATTTTTAGAGTTTAATTACTGTGGATACTTGTCAGGACGGTTGCACCACCTGACATTTTGGGGGTTTGAGGAACCAAAACACAAAAAAACATGTTATATTTTAATAGTTTAAAGATGTGTTCAAATAACACAGGTTTCATAGAATAAAGAAATACATGTGATGAAATACTCAATTCATGATGGAAGGAAATATTGCACGTGTGTTTATCAAATTCCATTAAACTTTATTTCATATACACGCTGCATGTTCCACATCGTGAAAATGACTCAGTTTGTAAAAACTCACAGAGATGGATGATTTATTCATGTCGTTTGAAGACACTTCATGTTTTCACCCATTCTAATGTGATGCAGGAGGCCGAGCAGTTTTTACAGACACTGCAGAGAAATCTACCAGAGAAAAAACATCAAACTCTTCACACATATTTCTGTCTATACAAAAACAACTATGTACAAATGTTTCATTTAATCTACAAGTATTTGAATTAACAAAGCTGTTGGTTCAGTACTGGAGAAAGTCAAACCAGCTGTGTTTTGTTTACGTGTGATGAAATGTTGCATGCCATTAAAAATAAGTGAAGCTAACATCATGCAACATTAATACTGGGAATAAATATAACTTTATATTCAACTAAGGTAAAAATATTGCACAAGACAAAATGTTTCTGTATAATATGTTTACTAAGACATAAAGCTGTATGAAATGTTTATATTCAATGGTTTGCTTTAAGCCACTTCATCTGGATAATAAACCTTGGCACAAAAAGGATTCAGTATATTTGTTTGTTAAGCATCAAAGAATAATCCGTAATAGGGGACGAAATAGAAAAATATGTCTATAACTTGATGTCTCAATGGGTGAGGTATTTGAAAATACTGTGTGCAAACAAACAAAATCTTGTTGAGCGGTTTTCCTTCAGAACATCTTACATTCACAGACTTTATATCAAAAGACTCATTTCACATTCTCCAGGAATCATCTCAGAAGAAAACTCAGCTGATATTCACAATCGATCTATTTCACTCCTCTGTTCTTCACATTTTTACTCTTTTTACAGCCTCAGTTCCAAAGAAGTTTGGATGTTGTGCAAACTGACAAGATATTTATTGTTCAAACTGATGAACTGTATTGTTTTTATGCAAATATTCACTCATTTTGAATGTGATGCCTGCAACATGTTCCTAAAAAGCTTGGACGGGGGCAACAAAAGATTGTGAAAGTTGCTGATGCTGAAAAAACTCCTGTTTGGACTCCTGTTTACCACTTTGTCAACAACTGCGTGAGGTGAGCAAATCCTCCAACAGTTTAAGAACAATGATTCTCAAAGAATAACTGCAGGAATTGATGGATTTCATCATCTACAGTCCATAATATCATCAAAAGATTCAGAGAATCTGGAGAAATCTCTGCACGTAAGCAGCAAGGCCCAAAACCAACATTTAATAGCCGTGACCTTTGACCCCTCAGGTGGCGCTGCTTTAAAAACCCACATCATTGTGTAAAGGATATTAGCACGTGGGCTCAGGAACACTTCAGAAAACCATTGTCAGTTAACACAGTTCATCACTACATCTACAAGTGACAGTTCAAACTCTACCATGCAAAGACAAAGTCAGACATCAACAACACACACAAACGCCGCCGCCGGCTTCTCTGGGCCCGAGCATTGACTGTATATAGAATGGACAGCGTGCTTCCTCCTGCCACCCTTCTACGTTTTTGAAGCCAAAAAACCCCGTTTCTCTAGCCGCCATTGTGCAGCCAGAGTCTGCGCAGTAGAGAATTTCCGGTGGAGCCAAGTAAAAAAGAGAAATAAAAATATTTATTTCTTCTTCTTCAGAAGGTTTAGTCTCCTTTTGGCTCTTTCCTGAAGTTTCTTATATCCCCGATAAAAACTACTCAGCTGGGGCAGCTGTCAACTATTGTAAAACGAAACTTATAAAACGTTTTTTAACGTCCAATAACTAATGAAAAACCAACTTCTCAAGAAAAAAAAACACTTGTAAACAATGCAGCCAAAGGACATCATCATACCACCTTGGCGTTAAGATGAGAGAAACGTTTCTACGAGGAATCGTAATTTTTTAAGGTTTTCCCGGCTCATATCTGGAATACATGGGGAGGCGGGGCTTATGACCTATACTGCAGCCAGACACCAGGGGGCGGGGCTTATGACCTATACTGCAGCCAGACACCAGGGGGCGGGGCATCTGCTGGAGGCTTCAGTTTGAGCCGAACGTCGTTACGTCCACTCATTATACAGTCTATGGTGCCGAGCTCATCTGAGATGGACTGAGGCAAAGTGGAAAAGTCTGCTGTGGTCTGACAAGTCCACATTTAAACTCTTTTTGGAAATCATGGATGTGGTGTCCTCCGGGCCAAAGAGGAAAAGGACAATCCGGACAATCTCAGCGCAAAGTTTCAGCGTAATGCTGAAAGGTACAAACAGGTTTTGGAGCAACATCTGCTGCCATCCAAGACACTTTGTCTTTTTCAGGGACGTCCCTGATTATTTCAGCAAGACAATGAAACCAAGACACATTCTGCTCCTGTTACAACAGCGTGGCTCTGTAGTAGAAGAGTGCAGCTACTGGACTGACCTGCCTGCAGTCCAGACCTGTTTGAAAATGTGTGGAACATTATGAAGCACAAAATACAACAACAGAGACCCCGAACTGTTGAGCAACTGAAGTTGTTCATCAACAAGAATGTGAAAGAATTCCAGCTCCAAAGCTTCAACAATTACTGTCCTTAGTTCACAAACACTTATTGAGTGTTGTTAAAAGGAAAAGTGATGTAACACAGTGGAAACATGAACCTGTTCCAGCTTTTTAGGAACGAGTTGCAGGCATCAAATTCAAAATGAGTGAATATTTGAAAAAACAGTTTGAACAATTGACATTTTGCCTTTGTAGCGTATTCAATTTAATATAGTTTTAACAGGATTTGAAAATCATTGTATTCTGTTTTTATTCACATTTTACACAACATCCAAACTACATTGAAACTGGGGTCGTGTGTTTGTTCTCACTGGAAGAAAAACTTTGAAGATTTAGATCTGACTTTTCAAAATCGACGCAACCATCTTTTTCTCTCTGTAAAAATAAACATTAATACACTCAGAGTGAATATATAAGGATTCAAGACATCAAACACATCATAGTTACACGTCTCAGCCTGATCAATAAACCTTCCTTTGGTGTCGCTAACTGGTTAAAGTGACTGATGGCAGCTCCACATAAACTTCAGTTCAGGAAGAAAATAAAAGTTCATCTTAACTGTGGAATAAAAATCTGTGAGGTGTGCAAACTGCTTTAAAGTCTCAACTAACACAGAATTAGAGGTTGAAGTTGATGTAAAGCTTATGAGAAAAGTCGAATTCACACTAAGTCTTTCAAGTTTGTTGTGAGATGTGAATTTGAACGGTTGAAATTCACATTCAGGATACAGATTTTATAAGTTTTGCTCTTGAAAAACTTCTAGGATACTTCACAGAATAGATCAGCACACAGTAGAGAATGCTAATTTGTAGCATAGAAATTTAGCTTGTGCTGATTTTAGAGTTGTTTTCAAAACTTTTTCAAGTTAACACAATAGAGAGATGATTTTATGTTCAGTTTTAAAATACTGATATTAAAAGAATCTGTAAAATACATCAAAGTTGCCTCTACTTTCATCAGCACCACCTGCTAATACAGATTTGGTTTTAGAGGTTGTTTCTAAAAACCTGCCATCTCTACATCCTTGTATTATATTCAAACTTTTCTCTCTGCGTCTGAAACCTTTTTTGAGCCAATCCTGTGACTTCGCTCCTGCTCACATCAGCAAAAGCTCCTCTTTAGTCCAACTCTTCTTCTGTTATTTCTCCCTGAAACGTTATCCGAGAAAATACACGAGCTAACCAGCTAACCTCAAACTTTAGTTTTGCTCCCCACAAAACCAGAAAGTGTAAATAAAGATCAGCAGCAGGCAGGAGAAAGAGAATCAGGTCGTGGTCATGATTCAAGCTGGTTATTATCAAAGTATTTCAGTGGATCACCCTTCCATGCTAACGCAACCGATCGCGAGCTCGCGCCCTCAGCACGGAGACGAGGACATCTGCTCGTACTCCGGACACTTGAGGAGAGCCGGGTAGTTGGAGGAGTTCATCTGCAGCGAAGCCTCGGAGGAGATGGAGGAGGGGCTGCGACCGCGTCCCGCCCATGCGTCCGGATGTAGGAACTGACCGGAGTAATCGGAGCAGTTGCTGAGACGAGGTCTGTAGAAGCCTTGGTGAGGCCGGTACATTTCCTCCGCTGTGTAGCGCTTCATGAAGAGATACACCGACATGACACCTGCAGTCTGGAGGGAGAAGACGACAAAGTTCATACGAGGGTCCCAACAACACTCTTACAATAAACTGTTAAGTCCAGATGTGTCAGCGCCATTGACTGTATATAGAATGGACAGCGTGCTTCCGCCTGTCACCGTTCTACGTTTTTGAAGCCAAAAAACCCCGTTTCTCTAGCCGCCATTGTGCAACCAGAGTCTGCGCAGTAGAGAATTTCTGGTGGAGCCGAGTAAAAAAGAGAAATAAAAATATTTATTTCTTCTTCTTCAGAGGGTTTAGTCTCCTTTTGGCTCTTTCCTGAAGTTTCTTATATCCCCGGTAAAAACTACTCACGAACGGCAGTTGTCAACTATCGTAAAACGAAACTTATATCACGGTTTTTAACATCCAATAACTAATGAGAAACTAACTTCTCAGAAAAAAACACCTGAACACCATGCAGCCAGATGACATCGTCATACTACCTTAGTGTAAAGATGAAAGAAACGTTTCTACCAGGTATCATAATTTTTTTAAGTTTTCCCAGCTCATATCTGGAATACATGGGGAGGCGGGGCTTGTGACCTATACTGCAGCCAGACACCAGGGGGCGGAGCATCTGCTGGAGGCTTCAGTTTGAGCCGAACGTCGTTACGTCCACTCATTATACAGTCTATGGTCAGCGCTGACACATTTGTATTTGAACGTCCTTTACTCCTAAACGGTTCACACGATCAAAAAAATCCCAACAGTTTCCAAAAGCTTAGACGTTGCTCTTTCAGGCAATATGTGGTTATTACAGTAGTATGTAATGTATACAAAAAGGAGGATCATCCCTGGTTATAAAATCTCTTCTAAAGCTTCAGCATGACCCTGAGAAAAAAGGAGCAACTTCATGAGAGAAAAGGTAACGTTAGACAGGATGAATGAAACTCCCTCTGTCTAATTTTTACTTCATTTTATGCTTTTAATGTGTGGTGACTCTTTTGGAAGGATGTACCGAGTTTTAATTGTACAATATGAACTAATGTTGACGATACGTAGAACAGAGTAGCGTCCTGTGTTTGTAGTGTATACAAGTATGTGTGTTTTACGTGCTGTGTGTAAAATAGCGCCTGAAGTCTTTCTGCGGTCTCAGAAATGTGTTTCCAGTCTTTTTTGTGCTGTGTGAGCCTGATTTGAGGCTTGTATTGTTGCTAAAGTTTATAAATACAGTACCATGTCTTGTTTGTACTGTACAATATGCGTGACTAGCTGAATATCTTTGTCCTCTTCTTCCAAATTCAGTTTTTCTGTCATGAAGAGGAGAAAACATCTTTCGGTGGCTTTTGTGCAAAGAAAGAGACAAGCTGTGAGATGCTGGATGATCTGGTGATGCTATAAAATACCTCTTTTTTACTCAAAACAGAAAAAAAATTCTCATAAATGCTGTTGCACATGTTTTGTATTGTTAAAATTTTCAACTTCTTCACTTAAAATTTTAGATCTTTTTTGAAGTGTGTTTTTCTTCACTAGACCTCAAACATCCAATTCTCTGTTTGTGTTTTTCTTCAGTTTTAAGTGTTTTTCTCTCACATAACATGCAGTACATTGAAAACAACACCAGATATTGAAAGTTCAAAGTATTCCAGAAAAAAATGAACCCAAGCACCGACTCAAGGGACATTTTTTGACAGTTTTAAGGTCAAGATAGGCAAAATAGTCCAGGCAGGCATTTTAAAGCTCAGGCCCTCTTATGTGTACCCCTTTATTTACTATGCTATTGTTCAATGTTCATTATCTGATTTTAAAAGGTTTTGTTAAAATGTTAAAATACAGTTATGAAAACGAAATAAAATCCATGGGAAAAAAGTTAAAAGGAGACATGAATGTGAACGTGAAATTTGTGTGATAAAAGTGCTTAATAAAAAGATACTTGAGAAAAAAAAACAGCTACATCACATTTTTGAGTCGCTAACGGCAACAAAAGCAGTTTGAAAGTCTCAACACTTGCAGTGAAGTTACCTCGGTGAGCAGGAAGGAGATGGCAGCAAAAGCGAAAGACCAGCCGTACTTGTAGCCGAAGTACGCCTCGTTCGTTTTGGTTCTGTTCAACATTTCATCATTGATGTTGGAGATGTACAACACCAGCCCGACGACCAGAGACAGACCTAGAGACAGGAAAGAAGAATAATGTTAAGATAAAAGCCAGCGTTCACCTCCTCACCTGTTAATCCACATGAGCTGATGAATAAAATACCTGATAGGATGAAGAAGATCCCGGATACAAAAGCCAGGATGGTGCGATGAGGCCGAATGTGTCCGATGTTACTGAGAACGAACCCGATGAACATGAAGAAGAGGCTGACCAGAGGGAAGGGTGTGGCCGAGCGGATCATCTCTGGAGGGAGAAGAGAAAAGCTGATCAGAACATTTGGTCTTAAATTTTAGACCATTTCTTTAGCAGCGCTTTGAGACTCATGGCGTTTTTTCCCTGTAAGGGTCCAGGATGTTTTTCATAGTCACTTTCTTTCCGTCGACCGAACTAGGTGCTAGTTCTAGTCAATGACAGTATATTGAATGGACAGCGTGCTTCCGCCTGTCACCGTTCTACGTTTTTGAAGCCAAAAACCCCCATTTCTGCACAGTAGAGAATTTCCGGTGGAGCCAAGTAAAAAAGAGAAATAAAAATATTTATTTCTTCTTCTTCAGACGGTTTAGTCTCCTTTTGGCTCTTTCCCGAAGTTTCTTATATCCCCGATAAAAACTACTCACGAACGGCAGCTGTCAACTATCGTAAAATGAAACTTATATCGCGGTTTGTAACGTCCAATAACTAATGAGAAACTAACTTCTCAGAAAAAAAACACCCAAACACCATGCAGCCAGATGACATTGTCATACCACCTTAGCGTAAAGATGAGAGAAACGTTTCTACCAGGTATCGTAATTGTTTTAAGTTTTCCCGGCTCATATCTGGAATACATGGGGAGGCGGGGCTTGTGACCTATACTGCAGCCAGACACCAGGGGGCGGGGCTTATGACCTATACTGCAGCCAGACACCAGGGGGCGGGGCATCTGTCGGAGGCTTCAGTTTGAGTCGAACGTTGTTACGTCCACTCATTATACAGTCTATGGTTCTAGTGCTAGCGCTTAATTAGCTCTGATCAGAATTCTTCACTAGAACCGGTTCAGTTTTCCAAGTTGGAGCCAAGTTATTGTGTCACAGTTTGATGTGGGTACGTCACTGCAGACTGTAACTGACTTGGTGGTTCTGTCCTACCAGTGCTCATCTACCTACTCACTGTTTGTGAACCCAGTTTGTAGTTTAGTGTCGGGAAGGTGAGCAGATTATCTGTTTTGTGTTCCTCACAACCTGGTGCTCTAGGGACATGTCTGTAACCTGTAACATCCTGGTTCTGTCCTACCAGTGCTCATCTATCAACTCCACTTTGACTGTGGCATAACAGAAGTTGAATTGATGGCAGGCATAAAAAATTATCCTATCATCTTGAAAAATGAGAAAATTCAATCATTATCGAGAAAACTGAGCAAATCTATTGCAGAAAATCCAAGGTTTAGGGGCTTTCCTTAAGAAAAGATTTTTTGTCCAACACAACTTTCCTTAGTTCGAGACAGCTTTACCCAAGATGCAAAGAGACAAGGTTGTGTATTTATTTGTAGTTTCATTAGACTATTGTTTGAAATGTGCTTTTAGCTCAGTGTCAAGTAGGGACACAGCTTATCTGTTTAGTGTTCCTCACAGCTCGGTGCTCTGAGACATGTCTGAAACATTAATGAATCCTGGTTGTGTCCTACCAGTGCTCATCTACCAACTCCAACCTCACCAAGCAGAGCAAACGTAACCTGGCTCTTCATTTTATTGATAGACTCTCAGGTTTGAACGGATCACTGCAGAATAACTGCTGCATGTGGGTTGAAATGAACATTATCACAAACAGCAAAGCCTGGATTTTAGCCTTTACCCTGTGCTCTATCACACTCCTGTTTAGCAGGTCTTAAGAGGGCACTTTAGCGTATTCTTGCTCCAAAGAAGGCAATTTGAGCACATTTTGGCTCCCAAGAGGGCACTTCAGGGCATGCTTTTTGATAAATAAATCCGAGAATCTTTGTTCCTCAAAATTAAAAAAGGACCTCACATCTTACTGTTCACTAAGCTTTGTCGGCCAGTTTCATGGGTTCATGTTCTTAAAAGTCCAATCAGACCACTGGACACATCTGAGACTTTTACATGGTCACCTAAAAAGTACTCACTGTCTTTTAAAGAATAATAACTCTTTGGATGTTTGACAGTAGAAACCATTCTCAATGAGATTTTTTGCAAAAAGAATAGTCAGAATCCACAATGTTGTTTCATTGACCACCACGAATTTGTCCCTGACTTTGTCCAACATGAAGTTAGTTCGTTAAATGTGTTTCGACAGCTTTCACAGGATTGCACCGCATTTTAAATGACCGTAAATATTTTGCCGTTGTCTTAATTCTTTGACACCCATCAGCTTGAACACGCAGGACATGGGATGAAAGGTTTTTCTTGACAGCTTCACTCTCTGTAGTCCCGACTGGCAGCTCTCACACTTGTAATACTAATGTGTATCCATGCATGCTCACCCTGCAGGGGGCTACAACGTGGAAATGGCACCCTTACATTTTTCATAGGCACCGGCTCTTATCTTGAGTGGCCTGGCCTTTGGGGGATCAGGTCAGGAATAAACCATCAGACCGTATAGAGGGCGGCGCTGAGTGATGCAGGGATGTAAGTCGTGTGGAGGGGTTTCAATGAGAAGTGTCATGTGTGTCAGAAGAGCCTCGATTCTGCAGGAAGCAACGAGCTCCAGACAGGCAGGTGCTACCCGACGTGTTAGCAGATACTTTTTTCACCTGTCAGCCGTGAGGTTCACCCAGAGGTTGTGAAGGCTGTTGGATTACAAGTCATTACAGTCAACTTTAGAATATCTGAGGATAACATGCAACATCATGTGCACAGAGGGGGTACAGGGGAATGCCATCCTGGTTAGCAAACCACACGAATCTGCCCTACAGCTGCTTAAAACATGATAAACTGCCCCTGGGAGCCAAAACACATGCTGAAGTGCCCTCTTAGGAGTCAATCACTTGATAAACTGACCTCCTTGGACTTGAAACGTTCTCATGTGCCTTCTTGAGAGCCAAAACAAACGCTTAAGTGCCCTGCTAGTTGGCAAACCTAACTAATTGGTCCCTTTGGCTGGTTAAAACATGTAAAATTGCCCGCTGGGATCCAAATACTTGCTTAAGTGCCCTTTAGGAGCCAAAATACCCCCTTAAAAGACCCCCTCAGGAGCCAAGCACTTACTTATGTGCCTTCCTTGGTGCCAAACATGTGCCAAAGTGCCATCTTGGATCCCAGATATGCAAAAATGCCCTTCTAGGTGCCAAACTTGCTCTAAAAAGCATTCTTGGGAGCCAAACCACACATCCTGCTGATAAACAAACCAAACAAATTTTCCCCTATAGCTAGATGAAACAGATGATGCTGAAGTGCTATCTTTTTTGGAACGCAAATGTGCAAAAGTGTCTTCTTTGGAGCCAAAATGAATGCATAAGTGCCCTCCTGGTTAGGGAACCACACTGATCTGCCCCGTATGTCAGTAAAAACAGTAGAAACTGCTGTCACGGGAGCCAAAACACAGCTAAACAGCCCTCTTGGGAGCAAAATAAGCTTAAATGTTACCTTGGGAGGCAAAACACATGCCAGAGTCTCCTAGCAGGAGCCAAAACATGCCCTTAAGTGCTCATTTGGGAGCTGTATTACATACAAAAGTGTCCCTCTGAGGAGCCAAATGCTTTCTATAGTGCTGTCCTTGGTGCAAAACTTGGCAAACTGCCCCCCTGGGAGCCAAAACACATGCTGCAGTGCCATCCTCTTGGAGCCAAAATGTGCTAAAGTGCCTTCTTGGGGGCCAGAACAAATGCATAAGTGCTCTCCTGGTTGGCGAACCACACTGATCTGCCCCTTTCGATAGTTAAAAGTGGACACACTGCTCTCATGAGAGCCAAAACACAGCTAAACAGCCCTCTCGGGAGCCAAAATAAGCTTAAGTGTTACCTTTGGAGACAAAACACATGCCAGAGTGTCATAGCGGGAGCCAAAACATGCCCTTAAGTGCTCATTTGGGAGCTGTATTACATACAAAAGTGTCCCTCTCAGGAGGCAAATGCTTTCTAAAGTGTAGTTCTTGGTGTAAAACTTTGCAAACTGCCCCCCTGGGAGCCAAAACACATGCTGAAGTGCCATCCTTTTGCAGCCAAAATGTGGCAAAGTGCCTTCTTGGGGGCCAGAACAAATGCATAAGTGCTCTCCTGGTTGGGGAACCACACTGATCTGCGCCTTTTGATAGTTAAAACTGGACATACTGCTCTCATGGGTGCCAAAACACAGCTAAACAGCCCTCTCGGGAGCCAAAATAAGTTTAAGTGTTACCTTTGAAGGCAAAACACATGCCAGAGTGTCATAGCAGGAGCCAAAACATGCTCTTAAGTGCTCATTTGAAGGCCAAAATGTTCTCGAGTGCCAATTTGGGAGCCAAAATACATACGTTAGTGTCTGCCAAAATGTTCTAAAGTACCTTCTTGGAAGCCAAAACAAATGCATAAGTGCCCTACTGGTTGGGGAACCACACTGATCTGCCCCTTTTGCTGGTTAAAACCGGACAAACTGCTCTCATGGGAGCCAAAACACAGCTAAACAGCCCTCTTGGAAGCAAAATAAGCTTAAATGTTACCTTTGGAGGCAAAACACATGCCAGAGTCTCCTAGCAGGAGCCAAAACATGCCCTTAAGTGCTCATTTGGGAGCTGCAATACATACAAAAGTGTCCCTCTCAGGAGGCAAATGCTTTCTAAAGTGCTGTCCTTGGTGCAAAACTTGGCAAACTGCCCTCCTGGGAGCTAAAACACATGCTGCAGTGCCATCCCCTTGGAGCCAAAATGTGCTAAAGTGTCTTCTTGGGAGCCAGAACAAATGCATAAGTGCTCTCCTGGTTGGGGAACCACACTGATCTGCGCCTTTTGATAGTTAAAACTGGACACACTGCTCTCATGGGAGCCAAAACACAGCTAAACAGCCCTCTCGGGAGCCAAAATAAGCTTAAGTGTTACCTTTGGAGACAAAACACATGCCAGAGTCTTCTAGCAGGAGCCAAAACATGCCCTTAAGTGCTCATTTGAGAGCCAAAATGTTCTCGAGTGCCAATTTGGGAGCCAAAATACATACGTTAGTGTCCGCCAAAATGTTCTAAAGTACCTTCTTGGAAGCCAAAACAAATGCATAAGTGCCCTACTGGTTGGGGAACCACACTGATCTGCCCCTTTTGCGGGTTAAAACAAACTGCTCTCATGGGAGCCAAAACACAGCTAAACAGCCCTCTCAGGAGCCAAAATAGGCTTAAATATTCCCTCGGGAGCCAAAACACATGTCAGAGCATCCCAGCTGGGGCCAAAACACAACCTCAAGTGCCAATTTGGGAGCCAAAATACATACGTATGTGTCCCTCTCAGCAGCCAAATGCTTTCTAAAGTGCCATCCTTGGTGCAGAACTTGGCAAACTGCTCTCCTGGGAGCTAAAAAACATGCTGCAGTGCCATCCCCCTGGAGCCAAAATGTGCTAAAGTGTCTTCTTGGGACCCAAAACAAATGCAGAAGTGCCCTCTTGGTTGGGGAACCACATTGATCCATCCCTTTTGCTAGTTAAAATAGGACAAACTGCTCTCATGGGAGCCCAGACAAAGCTAAAACGCTCTCTTGGAAGCAAAACAACACTTAAGCGCTCTCTCAGGTGCCAAAACGTGCCCTTAAGTGCTCATTTGAGAGCAGAAATGTTCTCGAGTGCCATTTTGAGAGCCAAAAAATGTAGATAAGTTTCGCTCTCAGGAGCCAAATGCTTTTTAAACTGCTGTGCTTGGTGCAAAACTTGGCAAACTTCCCTCCTGGGAGCCAAAGTATGTGCAAAAGTTCCCTCTTTGAGCCATAAAGCAGAAATCAGACATTTGATTAATGTGCCTTTTTTTTTCTTTTGACTCCGCCCTTAAAAATATCCGTGCATCCTGCTGTAACATGCTGACTTCTATCACGTTTGCCTGGATAATTTCCTCCTAATTTCCCCGTCAGCCCTGGTTGTCGATTTAAACGCAGTGGTGGAGTGTGAACAGAAACTTACTCAGGACACTGATCGTAGACTCTGAAGTGATCTGGATGGTTGTGGGCATCACATGCTCGATGGTGAAACATCGACCCTTCTCCTCCCCTGGAACAGAAGACGAAAAAAAACCATGAGACGTCAGAATAATCAAAAGGAGAAGACGCTCAGTTTCACGCTCACTGCTCTAAATGTCCTCACCATCTTGGCAAAAGTGTCAACATCCTCGCAGGAAGTTGCTCACAAACATGGACTCAACAGCTTTTTTTTTTTAACCATCTAATTATCTCTAACCAGAGTTTTCAGGAGAAACACCTGCATTAGATTTTAGCACCTTCCCTCTTCCCACTTTGACACATGCAGCACGAAGTTTGGCACAAGAACACGCCGACGCACGAACACTCCCCCTGAGGCTGACGGCTTCATCAACACTTCATTTACCCCACACACTACAAGGTGTGAGAACAGGTGAGGTTCTGTGCTTCGGCAGAGGAAATTACCTCTCAGGATACTCACTGTATCAACATATCAGGGTTAGTTCAGGTCAGTAAAAAATAGCTTTTTATCTCAGAGCATTTATGATGCACTGTTTTAAATGTACTACAAAAGCAAACAGAGACTTTGTTCTTTTCTTTATTTGACTTTGAGGAACAATTGGAAAAATTCTAATTTTATCACGTTTATTTGCTAGTTTCTAATTTTCTATGTAAGCAACAACCTCTTTTACTTCAACCAGATTAATGAGAAACATATAAAGAAAAAAATAACATGTAGAAGTGTGTATCCAAATCCTCCACTCTTCTTTTCAATTTTTTAAGGAGCTGTGAGGACTATCAGGAAAAGCTAGTGTTTTTCTGACATGAAGACTCCATTTCCCATGAGCACTAGCACTCATTGTTGTGAGGATTTGACTTTTACGAGGCATGCATTTATTTTGAAGCAGATGATTAGAGATCTACGGAAGCCCTTAAAGACCAAGGCCATGATCTTTTACAATAAATGTGGTCAGTTTTCTCAAGTTAATGATTTAATTTCTGATTTTTTTTACACTCACCAAATTAAATAAACTGGCACCTCATTACACTGGAGGCTAATCTCACGTACTTGAAGCACTTTATATCCCTCACTAAGGTTTTCCTTTCATGTCTAACTTCTTGCTTGTTTTGGACGTTGCTTTGGACAAAAGCATCTGCAAAATAAAATTGTAGAATTTTGTAATCATTTTTTTTCTTTTAACTTGAAACTTTTCTATCTTGATGATGTTAAAATGTGAAATGTCAGGGAGTTAATATTCAATTGAATTTCAGACAATTTGACTGTGGCATTACAGAAGTTGAACTGAGAGCTGGCATAAGAAGTTATCCCATTATCTCCACAAAAAAAAATACAAGAAAAATCTGTCATTATAGAGAAAACAGAGCAAATCTATTGTAGAAAATCCTGGCCTTAGAGACTTTCGATGAGATCAGATTTTGTCCAACACAACTTTTCGTTGTTCAAGACGACTTTTCCCAGGTTGCTAAATGATGAGGTCATGTATCTATTTGTGGCTACATAGGGAAATTGTTTGATATGTGCTTCCTGGTTGTGTCCTACCAATGCTCATCTACCAACTCCAACCTCACCAAGCAGAGCAAACGTAACCTGGCTCTTTATTTTATTGATAGACTCTCAGGTTTGAACAGATCACTGCAGAATAACTGCTGCATGTGGACAGGAATCAACATTAGCACAAACATTAGCTCCTGTTTTAGCCTTTAGCCCGTGCTCTGTCACTCTCCTGTTTAGCTTTCTTCTGCTCTGACCTCGTTTTTCTGTCACAAAATACAAAATAAATCCAATAAAATGAAGTTTTCACTTTCAGCAGAGAACAACACAGATCTCTCTTCTCAGCCGAACTCTGCTTTGAACTTTGCTGAACTTTATCAGCAGGCGCCGTGTTGTCATAGAAACTTCTACACTGAGTGTGAATGTGACTGTCCTTGTGCAGCCTCACTGTGTTTATACTCCTCCTCTTCATTATGAATAGCAGGATCTAGAAAGCTTACAGCCACAGCTTTTGTCTCCATATTTTCTCATACAGGTTCCCAAACAGCTCCTGATCTAGTTACGTTTGTAGCCTTGCTTTTAAACTTAATCGGGCAATTATGAATTATCTAATTATAGTAATAATAATACATTTTATTTGTATAGCGCTTTTCAAAACTCAAAGACACTTTACAATTTAAAAAGCAATGGGTCATTGACAAAAAGAGGGTCTAAAAACGTATTTTTAAAAAGGATAAAAAACATATTTGTGAGTGAAGAATTATGTTTTCTAACAGATTTCAGTAGTTGACCAACATTTCAAAGTTTGGTCAAAGAAAGGAGAAAAAGTTGAGTGGTGTATCATATGTATTGTGGCGTATTTCTTGTGTAATGTTATCGTATTTGCTGATGATGTGCCCCATTAACCTTCTGTGTCACCGCTGACCCGCCCCGTCCTGTCGGGGTTAATCGTTCAGTCACATGTCGGCGCCTCAGCGGTGAATTAGGTAACAGATGTTTCTCTGCATGCAGCGGCCTTCGCTACAACACCAATGGATTCATGAACCCATGTGTGTGTGTGTGTGTGTGTTTGTGTGTGTGTTTAAGGGCCCATTGAGTGGCCTTATTGCCCACTTAACAGCTCTGGTATGACCCAGAAACAATTACGCAGTCACAGTGTGTGGTTACTACACTCGTTGGACGGTGTTTTGACTGGTATTGACGTTGGTTTCAGCTCATCGGGTGTTTGGCTGTTTGCCAGAGTTCATGTAAAGGAACTGGACACTTTAAGCCAGCACGCACAGTCTGTCAATGTGGAGCAGTTTCTTTCTCTTATTCCCACTTTTCTCTAAATTTTGAATAGATTTTCTCCAAGTTTGCAAAAAAAATGTACCAATAGATGTTCATGTGTTGCACTTTTGTTTTTAACCCTGAATTGTTGAATGTACCATATTTGATACATGAGTTTCAAAGATCTTTATCTCATCAACACAATGAAGTTTCTTTCACTCTCCTGTTTTCCGCAAATTTATTCTGCACCCTCTTTTAACTTCTTTTTTTTGTGATCAATTATTTATTGGTCTTTTGTCCAAAAGCTTTAGCAGAGTAATCACAACATAAATATTGTGCGCTGCATTTTCACATGCGATGTTTTTTACAGAGATTGGCAGCAGGAGAGTGAAATCTGAGACACTTTCTTGATGTCGTATCTATTCTAACTATCCTATCTATCTAAATATGAATCCATGAACTTCTGTTGGGTCTGTTTAAAAACTCGCTGCACTCATATGACCTCCGCTGAGACGGATCTTCCTCGCTGCGCTGCGCTCTCGTCTGACATGAAACCTGCGCGTACAAACTCCGACCTGGTGTGGGATTTGAGTTTCTACCCTCCACCTGCATTTCAGATTAATAAACACTGATCTGTGTGTGGATATGAGTTCCAGTATCTCCAGTGGTGGAGGATACTCTTTCCGCTGCACTAGACGGGCATGTGTGTCGTTAAGCTAAGAGATGGAGGCAACGCTGCTTAAAAAAATAGTTATAAAAAAAAATTGATTTTTGGATTTTGTTAATTGATTTAGAATCGTAAGTGAGTAGAATCGAGATTCTTACATTAATCGATTTTTTCACCCACCCCTATTGGGGAAAGACTTTTTTATTTTTTTGGGGGGCTTTTCTGCCTTTAATTGGATAGTGGAGGACAGTGGATAGAGTAGGAAAGGGGGAGAGAGTGGGGAATGACATGCGGGAAACAGGCCACAGGTGGGAATCAAACCCGGGCCGCCCGCTCGAGGGCGAACCTCATGGTGCGCGGCCATATCCACTAGGCCATCTGCGCCCCGGAAAGACTTTTTTTGTTGTCATCTTGTAGAAATGTTGTGTTTTTAAATCTATAGTTTTGCCTCATCACATTTGCTTCACTATAATCCTTGTGAAGAAGTGACTCACTTCCCAGTTGGTCAAAAACTTTGCCTCTGAGCAGAAAACGCTGAAAAAAATCTGAGTCCTGTCTGAAAAGATCAATCTACTTCACCTCGCCTCAAGAACAAAAACAAAACAATACTTTACTTTTGTGTTTCAGACTAACTCACCAGCGATGAAGCAAACCCTCCAGAGTCCAGAGTGCAGCGACATGCGGATCTCTGTGCTCTGATTCAGGGGGAGGATGACGCCCTCCTCCAGGTAGAGCCAGTAGTCGGTGCTTACGGCGATTCCCAGCAGGCCCAGGCCGCAGACGGCGAACACGCTGCTCAGCAACGTCAGCGCCTTCCTGCCGCATAGGCTCATACCACGGCCTCAAGAGCAGGGGGGGCGCCACCGGCAGAAAGAAGAGCTGCGAGAATAAGAGAAGGTAAAGGAACACTTTAAAATTCAACTGATATTCTAGTTTGGTCAGACAAAGGTAAAAGATACAATAGGGTCAATGACAAAAAGAGGGTCTAAAAACGTATTTTTAAAAAGTTCTTTGAAAATGGATAAAAAACATATTTCTGAGAGAAGAATTATGTTTTCTAACAGATTTCAGTAGTTGACCAACATTTCAAAGTTTTTAGGTTCATTATCTTTCAGTATTTTTAATTTGAGCAAAAATGTCAGGTGGCGCAACCAAATATATGAAAATATATTTATATGTTCCTGTTATTTTTTCTGTGTACATTTTCATTTTGTGTGTTTCATTTCTTTTATTTGTGAATAAGATAAATAATTTGATGTTAAAATAACATTTCACATTATTACATTGGTTGTTCCACCTGACATGGAAATTGTTCCAGTCACCAATGAAGTGAAAAAACCTTTTTTATCAGTATTTCAGAGAAATCTACAAACTTTTCCACTTGGTCACAAATTTCATTTGGGCTCCTCTGGCTGATGCAGTTTCCTGTTTCCTGTTTTATTCTCTTCACTTTAAAATAAAAGTCTAATGTTACGGTTGCACCACCCTGANAAAAGTTTTTTAAATTTCTCAGCAGCTTAAAAATTCTTTTTATTTGCAAAGAATGTTTTATTTAAAAAGGTTCAAGCATAAAATAATGCCACTGTATTTTTAATTTCCATTTACAATAACTGACATTCAATTTTTAGAGTTTAATTACTGTGGATACTTGTCAGGACGGTTGCACCACCTGACATTTTGGGGGTTTGAGGAACCAAAACACGAAAAAACATGTTTTATTTTAATAGTTTAAAGATGTGTTCAAATAACACAGGTTTCATAGAATAAAGAAATACATGTGATGAAATACTCAATTCATGATGGAAGGAAATATTACACTCAGACACAAAAAAAGGGACGTCACCTCATTGACCCACCCATGGTTTATTTTCTGTATTTATGATAAAGTTAGAAAGTTTAGCTCAGCATCACATTGTGACTCAGTGTGACTGTGCACCAAGTATTCTTTAACAGTAAAAAGACCGCAGTTAGAGATGTCAGTCATGAAACTAAAAGCATTCACTTAAATGTGGCACAACAGAGAACAACTTCCTTTTAGCTGATTAGAAATCTGGGAAGGATCCTCCCCACCCCGAGTCTCTCATTAGAATTTGAATGACCACATCTTTTTGGGCCAAAGGCTCATCTGAGCATATCTGGGAAAAGAAAGTTATGTTCAGTTTTCATTGGCTGCCCTAATCATGCCCTCAAGTTGAAAAAAGAGAAGAGAAACAGCAGTTTTCCCTGTAGGTTGGACGCTGCCTGAGAGATAAATTTGAGCGTGTTCAGCTTTTCTAACATCTGTTCCAGCGTGTCACCTAAAAATCTTTATATCAGCTTTTACACTGCGCTGTTGCATATAGACGCTCTCCAGCGTTGCAGATGGCGTACAGTATGTGTCAGCATATGAATGCTCTCTGCTCCTCACATAGTTAATGGATCCGTTCACATGGCAGCTGATGCCCACATTTGCCGGAAGCTGGAGTGCTGTGGAGCTTGGCATGGGAAATGTGTTGAAAGGAATTGATTTTACATAATGAGTTCTCAGCGGGTTGCCACATTGAGCACCCACTGGGGGACTGGAAAGAGTGAGTGAATACATGATTATGGGATCCTGAGCTTTTGCTAAGAATCGTGCCGGTCGTGTCCTTTTTGTGCATCGTCTGTTTCTTTCACACGCGGGTGTAAAGCCTCGGTGCGGCAGAGTTGAGATTTACATCTGTCCGCCTGAAGTGTCTTAACTGACAGAGCAGGGATAAAGTGTGGCACGCGTGGTTATGCATACAGTTCGAGAGAAGAAGCAGCTAAAACTCGTCATTAAGTGGAGCTTCATCCGTTTTGTTGTCACGTAACATTTAGAGGTTTTTATAAACAATCCATTTGAATGCCTGTTTTTAAAGCTGTTCAAAAACATAAACATCAATCACACTCAAACTTAGGGTGAATTCCAATTCCTGTCTTAACCCTCAATCTCAAAATACGCACTCCCGCGAAGTGTAAGTGCTGTCCTGATTCTCAGAATGTTAAGGTTGAGGGGTAAGACTGAGGCTGTATCTCCCTCAATACTGAGATTCTCCGACACCACCCTTGGGAGCAAGGGCTACCCAGAATGCATTGCGTATTGTCGGTAAATAAACATGGCATCCAAAGCAGCAGAGAAGGCGAGCTACAAATATAGTATTTTCTTTGTTAATGGAGATATAAATATTACGAAAACCATTGTATTATCTTAGTTTAGACCCATTTTATGGATTATTTACCTCGTTGTTGCATAACATGTATTTTTATTTTACGATCTTTTGTCAATAGCGTCCGGTGCGGACAAGCCATGTTGCTATCGTTTAAGTTAGCAAACGTTACAAAATGGTAATTTTTCTCCGTGGTAATGTAATTGTTTATCAAGATAACAGCCTATATAACATGCTTGTGCCGATAATGGTATAAGATGACCGGGCTAATGTCATCTCCTGTAGCTGCAGAGTTATGTAACGATAGTTATAGCTGGTGTTTACCTTTCAATAAACTATGGTATGCTGTGACAGCTGAATATGTCTGTGGTTGTGTTATTTATACAGATATTTTTTTGATAACGCTAACCGAAGGAATAACTGACAGACAGTCCACAACAATTTCATTTGCATTTAAGGGGTGTCCCATTTCTAAGTCACAAGATAGNTTACGATCTTTTGTCAATAGCGTCCGGTGCGGACAAGCCATGTTGCTATCGTTTAAGTTAGTTAACGTTACAAAATGGTCATTTTTCTCCGTGGTAATGTAATTGTTTATCAAGATAACAGCCTATATAACATGCTTGTGCCGATAATGGTATAAGATGACCGGGCTAATGTCATCTCCTGTAGCTGCAGAGTTATGTAACGATAGTTATAGCTGGTGTTTACCTTTCAATAAACTATGGTATGCTGTGACAGCTGAATATGTCTGTGGTTGTGTTATTTATACAGATATTTTTTTGATAACGCTAACCGAAGGAATAACTGACAGACAGTCCACAACAATTTCATTTGCATTTAAGGGGTGTCCCATTTCTAAGTCACAAGATAGCCCTTAACACTTGGTTTTGAGGGCTACTAAGATTGAGGGTTAAGATTGAGGGTTAAGAAAGGAATTGGAATTGGGCCCATGTCTCAGAGTCCTCTCTTGGGACATACACTAAAACTACACCAAAACATACACTGTATGTGCCTGTTTACGTCTATTTACACCACTGTTTCAAACAGAGACTGAATCACCAGGGTGAAAAAAATATGGATTGTTTTTAGCTGTAAATCACATGAGGATACTACAAATCCAGATTCTGCTAAAGGATGAATGATAGACATACATTAGACTTTGGGCCAGTTAAATACAATTCAAGAAGTTCATGGTCACTATGAGTTCATGCATCACATTCATTGGTCGTCTTTTTGTTCACAGCTGCTACTTCAGTATTTCATAACCACCTATGCCTGCATGACAAAGTTGTAATGGGTATTTTCTCTTGAGCTCTTAAGTTTGTTGATATATTTCTGCCAAAAGTTGGACATAAGACAATTGTTGCAAACATGACGGCAGATGAGAGACTGTATTTAAAAGGTGATGATGTTTTGGGGGGGTGGGGTATTGGAGGACTTCTCCAATTCAACATTGACCTGTTTGGGAGCAATTGGGAGCATGGATGCATAAGCAATCAGTGTTAATTAAAGCAAGATGGAGTAAAAGTTGTGCAAAAAGACTCTCAATAATCACCATTTATTCTCCACCAAACTCCAAGCAGTGGTCAGTGAACAAAGACCACGTCAGAGCTCTATTTTTAGACATTTATCACTTAGTTACAACCAAGTGATGAGGATTCATGTTTTCCTTTTATGGCTCGGTTCATGTTTCTGCCCTCAGCCAGAGCGAGGGTTTTAGTGTATGGTATAAAAAGTACACATCAAAGTGCTGCTATGAGAAAGAAAGAAACAAAGGGCTGCTCATGATGGTATGATGGTAAAACAGACATCTCAAGCAGCAAGATGTCTAGGCCTGATCTACTTAAGGTTTGTGTGTATAAAAACACGTGCAAACTTGATAGCGCATACAAAGCTAATTTACTAACCGGTGCACCGAGGATTGCATCTGCCAAATGAGCAATAAAGCATGTGCAATTAATTAAGCATCCTACCTTCATGAAAATGCAGATTATATGAAGACTATTAGATACAGACAATACTGGGAGCAAAGGATGCAAATGTGGTCATTTAACACCCCGTTGTGGACCTTTCATGCATGTGTCAGACAAAAAAAATAGCAGAGACATTATCAAGCAATATAATCTTTGCACTGTTGGATGAGCTAAGAGCTGATTTGGAGCAGAGCCAGTCACAAAAAGGAGCTACGCCATATCTATTATCAAAAAACTCCTTACAATGGTGCATTTTTTCCTCATCTGGATCATTCCAGCACAACAGCACAGTTAGTTCCAGCATCTCTCAGAGTATTTTCTCTGGTGATGTCCCAAGTGTTGAATGTTATGTCACGTGAGATTGGAAAGTAAATTAGTTCCCAGGCACTCAAGACACAATAATTGACACAAAATACAACTCTTTTTTTTTTCTCAACATAATTAAACTGAAATAAAACCAAAAATATAAATATAACCGAAAAATAACCAAAATAAAGAACCTATGAATGAACTTTAACAATGCAGCATCTTTTGAAACAGACAAAACTTAACTTCAGCAGCCATGAGAGAACAGAAAACAATAGATAATAATTAAAAACATATTATTTTAATTTATAACACATACTACAATTTATGGAGAGAGCAGCATAATCCTCATTTAAACAGGGTGGACGTTGACACTTTTGTATCTGTTATTAACTGCACACTCAATAATTGAAGATAACCTGCAACACGTCCACGATCAGCATGTGCAATCTTTTAGTTTGCACACAAAATTTAATGCAAATAATTTGGGATCTTAGTATATCAGGTCCTTAGTGGGTGATGGGTAAAATATTTTAAGTGCCACTTGAATACTTGAGTGAAGAGATGGAGGCAGTATCCATACATAGTGGATACAAGTGGGCTAGATTGGTAAAATCATAGAACTTTGATCCATAAATATTGAAAACAAAAACATTTAACATGAACATTACAGACCACCTGGAACTGCTTCAGAAGAATCAGTGCAGTCACAACAATATTTTGCCTGAGTTTATCATCTACACGTGTCGATTGCAACTTATAGGTCACTGTACATTTTCTCTGTTCTGAGCTTTGCTTCCATTTTTACGCTTTGTAAAGTCATCCAGCGGGCCGTATGTTTGACGCTCCGGATTTCAAGCCTGTGCAGACATCAAATGAGACGTATGCAAACCACAGCGAGAGTAAACGGCACGTCATCACCAAAAGTAGGACACTCCTCCTCTGTTTACTTTGTCAACATGCAACTCCTGCCAACGGTAATTAAAACAGCTCGCTGCTAAAAATACAACACTTTCCGTAAACACTTAGATATCTAACCGGAGGAGAGTAACCTTTATTTTTATCTGTTGTAGAGATTATTGATTGAACACTGACATCCAGAGCAAGACCAAGCACAAGAATGACTGATCAGCTGTGAACATTATGTCACTGAAATAATATCATCGACTAATAAAGACAACTTTTATGCTTCTTGCAAGCAAACGAGCTCAATTCCAATGAAGTCAGGAACTTCATAAGTTGTTCAAAACCTCATTAGAAACAGAATACAATGATTTTCAAATAGTGTTTAACCTGCAGCGCATTCCTAAAAAGCTGGGACGGGTTCATGTTTCCACTGTGTTACATCACCTTTTCTTTAACAACACTCAACAAGTGTTTGTGAACTGATTGTTGAAGCTTTGGAGCTGGAATTCTTTCACATTCTTCTTGATAAACAACTTCAGTTGATCATTTTTCAATGGGAGACAGGTCTGGACTGCAAGCAGGTCAGTCTAGTAGCTGCACTCTTTTACTACGGAGCCACGCTGTTGTAACAGGAGCAGAATTTGTCTCGGTTTCCGTCTGTTGTTGATGTCTGACTTTGTCTTTGCATGGTAGAGTTTGAACTGTCACTTGTAGATGTAGTGATGAACTGTGTTAACTGACAATGGTTTTCTGAAGTGTTCCTGAGCCCACGTGCTAATATCCTTTACACAATGATGTGGGTTTTTAATGCGGCGCTGCCTGAGGGGTCAAAGGTCACGGCCATTTAGTGTTGGTTTTGGGCCTTGCTGCTTACGTGCAGAGATTTCTCCAGATTCTCTGAATCTTTTGATGATATTATGGACTGTAGATGATGAAATCCATCAATTCCTGCAGTTGAGAAACATTGTTCTTAAACTGTTGGACTATTTGCTCACCTCACGCGGTTGTTGACAAAGTGGTGAACCTGGCCCTAAACTTTCAGGGATGCTCCTTTTATACCCAATAATGACACTCACCTGTTTCCAATGAACCTGTTCACCTGTGGAATGATCCAAACAGCTGTTTTTTCAGCATCAGCAACTTTCCCAGTATAATGTTGAACCTGTCCAAGCTTTTTAGGAATGTGTTGCAAAATGAGTGAATATTTGCCGAAAAAAAAAAAAAAAGTTTATCAGTTTGAACAATAAATATCTTGCCTTTGCAGTGAGTTCGATTGAATATCGGTTAAACAGGATTTGCAAATCATTGTATTCAAAACGTTCCAACTTCATTGAAATTAGGTTTGTAAAACAGCACCAATTCCAGCTGAAGGAGTCCATGCAATCAACACAAAATACCTAATCCTCACAGGACCTTTGAGTTATTTTTATTTAGCTACGGCTAAATGTTATCAACACGCTTGCTTTAATATTTTAGCCCACAAGCTCCAATTATTTCCTTCTGTCTAATTCTGGAGCTGCCTTTAAAATGCATGCCGGCCAAAAATAGAGTCGCTCAAGCCAAGTGATGCAACACATTATCTGGCCAACAACAGCAGTAGAGATGTTCAGGGAGAGAATAAAGCAGAGATTTTAATTTTTGGTACAAAATTATACACATGAAGCCGTTTTTTTTCCCCACACACTCTAATATTCAGACCCATAATGTAGGAGTTGATCTCTTCAGTCACCCTTAAGACTCTCAAACAGCCAGCATCAAAAAGCAGAACATCTCTCTCCTGTCATGTCAGATCATCTTAATTGGATGGGGCAGCTCTGGATGAAGCCAGAGTCTTTCATGCTTTTCCAAACGCCGTTCCCTCGTGTCTTTTGGCAAATGGCTTTGGCGCCCAGCTGTCATCTCCTGTGTGCGCCTTCATTACATCTCGTTCTGAGCGTGCGCTGAGTGCTTCACAGTAAAGCTCGCTCTTATGTGTTGTATCTCCTTGTGATTATTAAAACGAAATTTCTGAAAACAAGTGTAAATCAGCTAACAGGCTTTGAAATAGTTTTATTCCCAGCTAGAAAGTAATGTTGGTCCTGGAGCTTTTCAGTTCCACAGAGATGTTTTCGACAGAGATGAAAAACTGCTCCTTTAATCTGATAAAATATGAGTTAATGGAACAGATGTGGTCTAAAAGGTTTCAGACTCTATGAGTGCCATTACAACCCACAGCTACAGCACTTACATCCATTTTCTGTTGTGTGTTTGGAGAACAAGTCTCGCATTTACAAGTGCTTGAACTTGGTCCTGTCGCCTGGTGATACAACACATACAGGTTCCTAAATTAGTGAAGCATAAATAGAGCGACGAGACAGTCCCAAAACAAGAATGTGCACCTTACATAAGGGGCTACAGAGAGGGAAATAAAGGCTCTATATGATCTATATATACATTTAGCTGTACAGTCAGTCAGTAGTGTGCAAAAAGTGGGGGCAAACTGTTGAAAAATGCACAATACAGTGCCTTTCTGGAAGCCAAAAGATGTTAAAGTGGCCTCGTGGGAGCCAAAATGCTTGCTAAAGTGGACTTGAGTGCCTTCTTGGGAGCCAAAACACTCGCCACAGTGCCCTACAGATTGAGGAACTACAATATCAGCCTATTTCATGAGTTAAAACATGACAAAATGTTCTTCAGTGAACCAAAAAATAAGTTTCAGTGCCCTCTTGGGAGGCAAAATATGCTTCAGTGCCCTCACCTGACCCAATATACATGCTTAAGTGACTTTTTGAGGGCTGAAAGTTACTTAAGTGCTCTCATTGGAGCCAAAATGCTTGCTAAAGTGTCCTCCTCGGTACCAAATTGTACTTTAGTTTCTTCTTGGGAGCCAAAACACATGCTAGAGTTCCTTCCTAATTGGCAAAACTAAAGTAATCCGTGCAATTGGCAAGTTAAAGTTGACAAAATATTCTCCAGTGAACCAAAAAATGTATTGAAGTGTCCTCTTGGTTGCCAAAAAAATGCTTGAGTGTCCTTACATGACCCAAAACATATGCTGAAATGCCTTTCTGGGGGCTAAAAGACATCAAAGTGGCCTTTTGGGAGCCAAAATGCTTGCTATAGTATTCTCCTTGGCACCAAATTGTCCATTAGTTCCTTCTTGGCAGCCAAACACATGCTACAGTGCCTTCCTTATTGGCTAAACACAACAAATCTTTCCATATGGCTGGTTAAAATGTGATAAACTACCCTCTAGGGAGCCAAAATACAGTGTCCACCTGGTTGGGGAACCACTTCAACCTGCCCATTTGGCTAGTTTAATGTGACAAAGTGTTCTCCAGTGAGCAAAATTTTGTATTTAAGTATCCTCTTGGGAACCAAAATATGCGTAAGTGTCCTCAAACGACTCAAAACACATGCTAAGTCCCATTCTTGGGGCTGAAAGATATAAAAAAGACCTTTAGGAGCAAAAATGCTTAATAAAGTGCCTCCTTGGGAGCCAAAATACATGCTACAGTGCCTTCTCAGGGGCTTGTAGTTGAGGGCAAAAGGAAACAGGACATATAGAGCATGCCTTTTTGCTCCCAAACTGGTAATTTTGCAAATGTTGGCTTCCAAGAGGGCACTTTAGCATATGTTCTGGCTCCCTGAGGGCCAGTTTATCACACTTTAACCAGCCAAACGGGAAGATAATTGTGGTTCGCCAACTAAAAGGGCACTGTCGCGAGTCTTTTGGCTCCCAGGAAGGCACTTCAATGCGAATTTGGCTCCCAAGAGGACACTTAAATATCTTTCAGCCCCATGAAAGATACTGTAGCACGTGTTTTTGCATTATGTTAGGACACCTAAACATGTTTTGGCTCCCAAGAGGGCACTTTAATGCAAGTTTGGTACTAAGGAGGATACTTTATGAAGGATTTTGGATCCCAAGGGGTCACTTCAACATCTATCAGCCCCCAAAAAGACACTTTAGCATGTGTTTTGGCTGCTGAGAGCAAACTCTAGCACATTCCAGCAAATTTTGGCTCCCAGAAGCGCAGTTTATAATGTTTTCACCAGCCAAAGGGAAAGATTAGTGCGTTTAACCAACTAAGAGGGCACTTAAGCATTTGTTTTGGCTCCAAAGAGTGTTCTTAAACTTGTGTTTTCAACAATTTGGCCACCAGTGCACACTATTGGATCATGAACAGACAAGTTTATTAAAGTGTGACTATTTCAAGTTTACTTATAAAGTCCTCACAGTCCCTTTAATATATTCTTGCTGCTTGCTCCTAACTTATGTTATCAGATTTTAGAGGTGAATGAGGACACCAATACCACAGGAGACTATTTTTAATAGCTGTAAACACTTTTTACCATTCTTTTTCTTCATGCATATCAGTATTGGTTTTTGTATCGGTCCTGAAAAACCAATAGCACTCAGCCCTTAGACTGTGAACTGGCATTTCCACTAATAGAGACCTGCAGCAGAGTTTTCCTGTTAGTCAGGGAGACAGATGAGTGAACTGTGAGCAGTGGTGTTGCTAAGTAAAACCATAAAGCTGCTGGGGGATGGATGAAAGAAACCTGCGTGGTTTAAACCTAATGAAACACAGAGCTGAAAGTCTTTGGTCGCACACTCCAAGTCTTTGAAAATGAGACTATTACAACTGTTTGGAAATGTAACGCTGCGCAGAGACAAGCCTGCCAGAGATGAAGAGAATGAAAAACACCGACTGCCAGGAAGATGTAAAAATAAACGTGTTTAGCTTTGGCCAACATGGATGGAGCCAAACATGAAAGTCTGCAGCAGCGTTGTTGTTGTAGCATCAGTCAAACGCATGTGCAACAACACCAGCAGGAGGGACTTCAAAGGGAAACTTCCACACAAATGTTTGTCTCTAATAAATAAGACCAGAAATGAAAAATAAAGCTCTATGTAACATCTCGTTATGTTAACTGCACAGACACAAAACGAAAGGAGTGTTTCTCTCAGTCTTTGAGTCAGACACAGAGGTCCGACCTACAATAAAACACCCACATCCAAGAGAAAACCTTCAACCAGAGTCTAACTGTAACACACTGAACTGTACTGGACAAAGAAACCACGCTTTGCAGAATCATAGAACAATAATCTCAGCCCACACCGTCCTGTGTGAAATCAGATTTACTGTTCAATGTTTGACTAACTGTAAATCAGTTTTTTGCCTTTTCAATTTTTAAGGCAAAGTTGAATTGAAGATAACTTGGTTTATGTCACCAAACACGTCATTCAATGCTTGATATTAAGTGTGATATTTGGAACAGAAATGAGAGAAAATACTTGGTAAGATTTTGAGTTTTTGCCACATGGATACCACAATTTTAGGTACGGTAGGGTAAGGCTGAACGGTTTTAGAAAAAGATCTAACTGCGATTTTTCTGGCAGATACAGCGATATCAATTCGATTCACGATTTTCATTAAATCAAACTTTAGTGAAATTTTCACGATGACTAGTAAAACTTACAAACTTGACAGAAAATCACATCAAACCATTGAAACATCTAAAGCTTTTACTCTAATGCAAGAGGATGAAAATGAAAACTGAAGGTAAGAATTGTTTCAAACTTTTAAATAAAAGGTCAATATTTTAATATAAAAAGTGAAAATTTTGAGAAATAAAGGCAAAATTCTGAAACAAAAAGTCAAGATTTTGAGATGAAACTTCTTCAGTTTAAGAAATCAGTTTAACATTATGTGAAAAAAGTACAAACTTTCTCATTTAAGGGCAAAATTTTAAGATGACAACAGTTGAAGATAAAAGTCTACATTTTGAAATCAAAGCAATTTGGTTGAAATTTTGATATAGAAAGTCGAATTTTAAAGATGTAGATTGAAATTATGAGACAAATACAGAGGCAAAAAAAAATTAAATTTTTTTTTCGATAAGTTGCTGAATTTTGACTCTTTTCAAAACTTAACACCCATTCCTGCTTTTTCTAAACCAGACTTTTTAAATAGTATTTTTAGTTTTAAAAACTGAAGAACAGAAAGATTTATCTTTGACTCTTATCTTTTAAAAATGATGTAGCGCAAAATATCCTTAATTGTGTCAAGTTTATTAAAATAAAATCAACAAATATCACAAGGAAAAAAGGATTTTTCCCAACAGTTTTACACTCAAGACAGGTGTGAATGAAACAGCTGATATAACAGATCCTGGGTCAGGAGCAGGAAAAAATCCCAGCTTTGACGATCACATGATCACGATGTTCGAAATTGCGATTTCGATCAAAAAACAATAAATCGTTCAGCCCTATTCGACAGCAATCTATTGCACATTTCTATTTTACATTACACCTTTTCGAATGTACTTTCTGAAACCTTGCCATAAACTTGTGTTGTAATCATGTTTGTCTCACTGACCCACTGAGGAGAGAACTGGATGTTTGCCAAGAGAGATGCTGCAAAAACCAAAACTCGTAGCCTGAATTGTTGAAAATGATCATGAATGTGGAGATTTTATATCTACAAGAAATTTTTCAAAGACTTGTAGATGCATTTTTATTAGTAAACAGTAGATTTGAGTCAAATATAGGTCCGAAAATTCCACATCATCTCCCTTTTCTAGCTTTCATGTCAGTGGGAAAATGCCCTCAGTGAATCTTTGGGGTTTGTTCCTCTCTGTGAGCACGCGGAGCCAGCTCCTGCCCGCGCGCTCTGATCTCTGTCCACGGTGCTGAAGCGCTCACACACACGTTCCCACGCTCAACACACAGTCAATAACAACCGTAGTACAACGGATGACAATCACTTTCTCTCTTTGGTGCACAATGCTTCCTTTATCTGAGCATATATTCAGGCGCACGAGGCTATTTTTAAAGGATTATGATGAAAAAAAATCCAAATTTATATGTCTCCATCACAGAAAATGGAGATTTTCTTTGTTGTGAGTGTAACTCAGAACACAAATAATGTCATATTTGGTGAAATAAATGATATTAAGTCAGGCTCCTTCAACTTCAGAGTGCAGCGTTTCCAATAAAAAGAGCATTTTGTTGCGTAAGATACTTTTGCGCACGTCGAATAAAGACGTAACTCCGAGTTTGTGGATTCCTAAGTGGCTATAATCTGAAATACAGAACACAAAGCCTTGAGAGATATCTGCACGAGCGCGTTTTGATCTCAATAATTATGTCCAAACATCATCCGTAGCCAAAAACCTCAGCTTTGATAGAGAAATAACGAAAATAAAAACCATTTACCTTCACAAAGAAAGCTCGTTTCAGGAGAGCAAAGTTATCCTCCTCTTCTTCTTTCTCTTCTTCCTCTCCGCTCTTCTCTTCTCTCTCTCAGTCCCTGTTTGTCTCTGGTTGAGCGCGCGCGGATAAGTCTGTTTGGCAGAGGGACCCGCGGCTGCAGCTCGCGCACCACTACTATTCAAGCCAGTGAGCGCGTGGCGTGTGGCACGTGGCGCTGAACACCGTTCTCCACCTCTCTTAAAGTGAAAACTGGAAGGAGGTAGCCTACCGTGTGCGCATGTGACAGAAAAACAGCTGTTTGTGGGTCAATGACAAAAAGAGGGTCTAAAAACGTGTTTTTAAAAAGTTCTTTGAAAATGGATAAAAACATATTTCTGAGAGAAGAATTATGTTTTCTAACAGATTTCAGTAGTTGACCAACATTTCAAAGTTTTTAGGTTCATTATTTTTTAGTATTTTTAATTTGAGCACCCAAAAATGTCAGGTGGTGCAACCAAATATATGAAAATATATTTATATGTTCCTGTTATTTTTTCTGTGTGAAATTATTGGCAAGTATCTCTCAAGTGTCTGTAGTGACTCATACATTTTCATTTTGTGTGTTTCATTTCTTTTATTTGTGAATAAGATAAATAATTTGATGTTAAAATAACATTTCACATTATTACATTGGTTGTACCACCTGACATGGAAATTGTTCCAGTCACCAATAAAGTGAAAAAACCTTTTTTATCAGTATTTCAGAGAAATCTACAAACTTTTCCACTTGGTCACAAATGTCATTTGGGCTCCTCTGGCTGATGCAATTTCCCGTTTCCTGTTTTATTCTCTTCACTTTAAAATAAAAGTCTAATGTTACGGTTGCACCACCCTGACATTTGATAAGGTGAAAATTACGGGACAAAAGTTTTTTAAATTTCTCAACAGCTTTAAAATTCTTTTTATTTGCAAAGAATGTTTTATTTAAAAAGGTTCAAGCATAAAATAATGCCACTGTATTTTTAATTTCCATTTACAATAACTGACATTCAATTTTTAGAGTTTAATTACTGTGGATACTTGTCAGGACGGTTGCACCACCTGACATTTTGGGGGTTTGAGGAACCAAAACACAAAAAAACATGTTACATTTTACTAGTTTAAAGATGTGTTCAAATAACACAGGTTTCATAGAATAAAGAAATACATGTGATGAAATACTCAATTCATGATGGAAGGAAATATTGCACTCGGACACAAAAAAAGGGGACGTCACGTCATTGACCCTTATACACAATATGTTTGCTAAAAGCACCCAGGGATTTTCAAAAAGAGGAAGTTAATTAATTATTATCTCACCCCATAACAAAACACTTTCGATATCTCAAAACAACAAACAAGTGTAAAATTTCTCTTGACTTGGCACATAAAATCCCCTAAAATAATGATTATTGGATGTCTAAGGACTTTTGTCTTTTCTTCCTCAATAATGACCAATTATTTAAAAAAAACAAGACCTAAAGTGAACTCATGGGAGGCAAAACACACTCAAAAATGCCATCTTGTGATCAAAAAGTCAAAATAAAGTGCCCTCTTTGGATCCAAAACACACTTTTTATAACCTTTTGGGAGCCAACATGCATGTCAGAGCATTCTTTAGAGCCAAATGTGAGCTAAAGTGCCCTATAAGGGAAAAAAAGCAGACGCTAAAATGCATTCTTTGGAGCCAAAACACATGCTTAGGAGACTCCTTGGGATAAAATGCACACAAAGCTGCCAGCTCGGGAACCAAAACACTCTCTTGAACACTCTTTGGTTCAAAAACAAGTTCTGGATCACCTTCTTCGGTGTCAAAATGTGTGCTGATTGGCCATTAGGAGCAAAGATGCACACAAAGATCCCATTTTGGGAGCCAAAATACACTAAAGTTCACTCTTGGGAGCTAAAACATGCTTTAAAAAACCACTTTGCTGCATTGACTGTATATAGAATGGACATTGTGGCTCCGCCTGTCACCGTTCTACGATTTTGAAGCCAAAAAAAAACATTTTCTCTAGCCGCCATTGTGCAGCCAGAGTTTGCGCAGTAGAGAATTTCCAGTGGAGCCAAGTAAAAAAGAGAAATAAAAATATTTATTTCTTCTTCTTCAGAAGGTTTAGTCTCCTTTTGGCTCTTTCCCAATGTTTCTTATATCCCCGGTAAAAACTACTCACGAACGGCAGCTGTCAAGTATCGTAAAACGAAACTTATAACACGTCCAATAACTAATGAGAAACTAACTTCTCAGTAAAAAAAACACTTGAACACAAAGCAGCCAAATGATATCGTCATACCACCTTAGTGTAAAGATGAGAGAAACGTTTCTACCAGGTATCGTAATTTTTTTAAGTTTTCCCGGCTCATATCAGGAATACATGGGGAGGCGGGGCTTATGACCTATACTGCAGCCAGACACCAGGGGGCGGGGCTTATGACCTATACTGCAGCCAGACACCAGGGGGCGGGGCATCTGCTGGAGGCTTCAGTTTGAGCCGAACGTCGTTACGTCCACTCATTATACAGTCTATGCTTTGGTGCCAAAACAAAATGTGTGATGGGTGACTCTTGGGAGCCAAAACCATGTTGATGTGATCCCAAAAATGCAGATGCCCCCCTGTTTAACACCTATATTAACTGCCCCCATGTAAAAAAAAAAAGGAATAAAAACACTTAACTGTTAACTTTTGCTGGTTAAAACACGGTAACTGCTTATGAGTAGCAAAATGCGCCAAGTGCCCTCTTGGGATCCAAAACTCACTGTATGTGCAAAATAAATACAAAATAAATCAGGAAACCCTTAGAGACAAACTACAACAGAGAGAATATTCCAGATGCTGCACCCTCATTGAGTAAACATTGAAATGTGAGTTAAAACAGGAGGTTTCATAACAGCGTGAGGTCACAGGTTCAGGACCACATGGATTAATCGAGTCTGAGCTGCTGTCAGACTGAATTCAGGACAAACTGTCTCCCAGCATATGGACATTCATCCACTCATCAAAGAGCATCTGGCGTTTTCCGTCGCCGGTGTATGATTACCATCACGTTCTGTGCACAAACAAGAGTGAATCATTTTGGGTTGGACTCGGCTGTTTGCGTAAACTCCCTCTGACCTAAATCAGCACATTCATGGTCCTCATGCTTCTCTCAGAGCTGCTTTCTCCCACATTTCATCTTCAGAGAGTTTTAAAATCAACATTAATATTCTGTCTTTCTTTCCGTGCTCTCTGACAGTAAATAATAACTTTCTCTAGACCTTGAGGTGTTTGGGAAATACTCTGCCCTTGTCGAACAAAACAAGGTGAAGCTGGAATTTCTTAAGTGGAAAACTCTGAGGCTGAGACATTAAAATGTTTCTGTTGTGCCAAAACTTTTGCAGCTGGATCAATCTTACTCAGGTGTTAATTAAAATCCTACTAAACACTAATATATTAAACTAGATTATTGGACCAATCATTGTTCTCCTTTTCATCCCTTTGATCCATTCATATAAACATCTGACTTTCCAGAACAAAGATGGAAAAGAAAAAGAGAGAAGGAGAGATAAAAAGATGGCCAGGGGAGAGAAAAAAAGAGATGGAGGGGAAAAAAAGGAAAGAAATTGGGTTGGGGTGGGGTTCACAGAGAAGATTAGGGGGAAAAAAGAGAAGGAGAAAGAGAGATAAAGTGTCAGTGGGAGAGAAAATAGAGAGAGGGATTTGGAGAGAACAAAAAGGGAAGTGGAGATAAAAAGTAACGTAAGGGGGAGAAAAGAAAAGAGGTTGGAGAGAGAGGAAAACTGAAGGGGCATAAAAGAGAGAGAGAGAGAAAGGGATTTGGCTGAGGGAAAAAGAGAAGGGGGGGTAAGAGAGATGGAAAATGAAAAGGAGGGAAAGAAGGGGACAAATAAAAAGAATGAGAGGAAATGGGAAAGGAAGGAAAGGCAGCAGATAGAATTACAGAAAAAGAGATTGAGAGAAAATGAAAAGATGAGAGAGCAAAAGAGATGGAGAAAAAGTGGGATTAAGGTGAGACAGGTAGAGAGGGGGGAAGAAAGAGAGAAGAGGAAAGAGAAAAAGAATGGGGAGAGAAAGAAATTGAGGTAGAGAGAGAGAAAAAATAAGAAAATTAGTGGAGAGATGTTCAGAGAAGGAGAAAAGGAGAGAAACAAGAGAGAGAAATGGGGATGAAACATTTAGGGGGGATAAAAAAGAGAAAAGGAGAGATAAAGAGAAAGACAGAGGAGGAGAAAGAGAGATAAAGTATCAGTGGGGAAGAAAATAGAGAGAGGGATTTGGAGGGAACAAAAAGGGAAACGGAGAGAGAGAGTAAGAAAAGCAATAGAGATTGGAGAGAGAGAAAAACTGAGGGGGTACAGGAGAGACATTGATTTGGGAGGAAGGGAAAGAGAGAAGAGGAAGGGACAAAAGAGAGAGAGAATAGAGAGGGAAACAAATAGAAAGGAGTGAGAGAAAAGGGGAAAGGAGGGAGAGAGAAAGAGAGAAGATGAGAGAGAAAAAGTGGGATTGAGGTGAGAAAAGTCAAGAAGAGGAAAGACGAAAAAGAGTGGGGAGAGAGAAAGAAATTGAGATATATAGAGAAAAAAATAAGAAAAGAGGGACGTTAGGGACAAAAAGAGAAGGATGAGGATGAAAAATTTAGGGAGGATAAAAAAAAGGGAAAAGGAGAGAAAGTGAGAGAATGGGACAGGGTAACTGGAAAATTCAGAAATAAGAGAGAGAGAAAAAGAGAGAAAGAGAGGTGTTCAGAAAGAGAGAGGATAAAAAAAAAGGAGAAACAAGAGAGACACAAGGGGGATGAAAATTTTAGGGAAGATAAAAACGGTAAGAGAGAGAATGTGAGAGAATGGGATGGAGAGAAAATGAAAAAAGGGAGTTAGGGAGAGAAATTCGGAATAAGAGAGAGAGAGAAATGACAGAGGGAGTGGGGGGGGGGGGGGGGGGGGTGGAGAAAATGAGAGAGAAAAGAGATGGAGGAAAAGTGGGATCGAGGTGAAAAAGGTAGAGAGAGGGGACAAAATTCGGAAAAGAAAAGATGAAAGAAATTTGGGAAAAGAGAGATAATCAGTTGTGTAGAAAAGAGGTAAAGGAGAGAGAAAGTGACACCAGGGGGAGAAAAGTGATAGAGAGTGGGAGGGGAGAGAAAGGAAATGAAAATTAGAGGAGAGATGAGAGAAACAAGAGAGAGACAGAAGAAGGATGAAAAATTTGGGGAGGTTAAAAAACAGGAAAAGGAGAGAAAGTGGGAAAAAAGGGACAGGGAGAAAAATCCTGAATAAGAAAGAGAGAGAATGAACAAAAGGAAGGGAAGGGAGAAAAGGATAGAGAAACAAGAGAGACAGATGGGGGATGAAAAATTAGGGAGGATAAAAAGGAAAAAGGAGAGAAAGTGAGAGAATGGAAGGTAGGGAGACAATAGAGAGAGAGAGAGAGAGAGAGACAATGGAGGGAAGGGAAAGAGAAAAAAAGAAATAGGAGAGAAAAGACGAAAGAGAAGAAAAGAGTCTTTTGGGAAGCTTCTACTAAAACACATCATTTAACTTTCTCTTTTTTTTCTACAACAATTTGGACTCAATATGAACTAAATTTCAACCAAACCCAGAAAAATGGAAGGAAATATTTCATTTCTGTTTGTAAAAAAAAAAAAAAAAAAAAATATTCTGAGATTCTCATGGTTCAGAGTGTGAACCAACAATAACACGACACATCTGTTTGACCCAAGGCCAAACAGACGATCAGAGAAACAAAACAATATGGTTTTATACGAGCGCAGTCTGGTAGCGCGATAACACATGAAGAAAGATGTGTGTGTACTTTATATGTATATATATGTGTGTGTGTGTGTGTGTGTGTGTGTGCTGTAGTGGAGGGAGAATGAGAGAAACCAGTGGACTGAAACATATAGGAGCCAAACAAATGCAACACCAGCTGCTTCCCCAGTCGACGCTCTGCAGGGCTTTTTCTGATCACACGTCTGAAAACGTGAAAATGTAAACACAAGCTTCATGTTTCTGTGTGTGTGTGTGTGTGTGTGTGTGTGCATTCACACATCACAGGAACAGAGTGGTAAGACTTTAACGTTGTGATTTCTATCAGTAGCAGTGAGGAAAATTCAAACACTCTGGATAAAGCTCTGTGTGTAAAACCTTAAAGCCCCTCTAACCTGACGCTGAGGACTCTGGCCGTCTGCCAGAGACGAGCCGCCGTGATTAAAGACCCTCGAGTGAAGAAACATCAACCAGATAAATGAAAGCTCCGCAGTGAGTGTGGGAGAATGAGGCGATGTGAGGTGACGGCACTTTTTCGTGGAGAGGGTCACAAGATTTAAGAGAGGTCAAGGTTGGGGAAATTAGAGGGAAACTTTTTTATTAATGGTTATAAAAATTCAGCAGCAGCCATTAGACCTTTAAACTATTTATTTAAGTGCAGGATAAAGTGGCAATCATCCAAGCAGAGGAAGCAAAAACTGCAGTTCCTGAAGTGTCCACTGGAGGCTGCTTCTGGAAATACTAGAAACCACATACACAACAATTCAGAAAGGCTGATTTTCACAAAAAATGACTCCAGTTTCAAAAGATTATTTCCCTAAAGGCACACACAAGAAACAGGGTTGAATTCTCTGATAATTTAGTAGTTTATAGGACTTCGACAAACAATTCCATCTAGGTCACTTTTTAGGGAATTATCTTGAGGCCTTAATTGTGGCTTTTCACTTTGACAACCTCTACATATTGCTCAGTATCTTTTAACGCCTCCTTATCTTGTTCTGAATAGAGATGCTGATCTGAAGCATCTGGGCTTGAGGCTCTGGACATAAAATCCCAAACCTCGTAGTGGCAAGAACAGATATTGAAAGGCAAAAAAGATTCTCATTTTTTGCTCCTCGAGGGCATTTAAGGGTGAGTTTTGGCTCCCAAAAGTGCACATTAGCATATGTTTTGGCTCCTTTAGATGCACTAAACCACACATTTTAACCCCCTGAAGGACACTTTAGTCTATCTTGGCTCCCAAAGATCATGTTGGCCTATATTTTGGATCCTTTAAGAGCACTAAACCACACATTTTGGCTCCCTGAAGGATATGTTAATCTGTTTTTGGCTCCAAGGACAATGTTGGCTTGTGTTTTTGCTCCCTGTAGGATACATCAGCATATGTTTTGGCTCCTTTAAGAGCGCTTAAACACACATTTTGGCTCTTAGAGGGACACTTTATTTTATATTGGCTCCCAAAGACCATGTTGGCCTTTTTTTAAACTTTTTTTTAGAGCACTTAACCACACATTTTGGCTCCCTATAGGACACTGCTCCCAATAAAGTAATCTAAGACCATGTTGGCATGTGTTTTGCCTTCTTTAGGAATACCTAAGCACACATTTTAGCTCCATGAAGGACATATTTGCCTGTTTTTGGCTCGAAGAACCATGTTGGCATTTGTTTTTGCTCCCTGATGGAGACATACGCATACAACAAGGCTCCTTTAAGAGCGCTTAACCACACATTTTGACTCTCAGAAGGACTCTTTATTTTATTTTGGCTCCTGAAAGTGCATGTTAGCATTAGTTTTGGCTCCTTTAGATGCTCTTCACCACACATTTTCACCCTCTGAAGGAAACTTTAGTCCATCCTGGCTCCCAAAAACCATGTTGGCATGTGTTTTGGCTCCTTTAAGAGCACTAAACCACACATTTTGGCTCCCTATAGGACACTGTTCACAATTTTGTCATCTAAGACCATGTTGGCATGTGTTTTGCCTCCTTTAGGAATACCTAACCACACATTTTAGCTTCATAAAGGACATGTTTGCCTGTTTTTGGCTCCAAGGACCATGTTGGCATGTGTTTTGGCTCCTTTAATAACGCTCTACCACTCATTTTGGCTCCCAATAGGACACTGTTCACAATTTTGTCATCTAAGACCATGTTAGCATCTGTTTTGCCTCCTTTCAGAGTACTTAACCACACATTTTGGCTCACTGAAGGTAATGTTTGCCTAATTTTAGCTTCAAAAAATATGTTAGCATTTGTTTTGGCTCCCTGAAGGACACTTTAGTCTACTTTGGCTTCAAGGACTGTGTTGACATGTGTTTGACACCTCTAAGGGCATATCAGCATTTGTTTTCGCTCCTTTAAACGCACTTTACCACACATTTTGGCTCCCAAAAGGGCACTTTTGTCTATTTCCGTTTCAGAGACCATGTTGGCATGTGCTTTGGCTCTCCTAATGACACACTAACATATGTTGTGGCTCCTTTAAGAGCACTTCACCACACATTTAGGTTTTCAGAAAGGTACCCTTGCATATTTTGGCTTCAAGGACCATGTTGGCTGTGTTTTGACTTCTTTAAAGACAAATTAGCATAAGTTTTGGCTCCTTTAAGAGCGCTTAACCACACATTTTGGCTCTTTGAAGGGTTCTTTTGCTTATTTTTGGCTCTTTCGAAAACATTTTAGCACATGTTTTGGCTCCTTGAAGCCCACTTTACCACACGTTTTGGCTCCCAGAAGGACACTGGTCTATTTTGGCTTCAAGGACCATGTTTGCATGTGTTTTGACCGCCCTAAGGGTATATCAGCACATGTTTTGGCTCTTTTAAGCACACTTAACCACACATTTTAGCTCTTGGAAAGGTACTTTTGCGTATTGTGGCTCCAAGGACCATGTTGGCTTGTGTTTTGACTTCTTTAAAGACAAATTAGCATAAGTTTTGGCTCCTTTAAGAGCACGTAACCGGCTTGTTTTTGGAAGGCATTTTTTGGGTGTGTTTTGGCTCCCAAGAGGACACGTTTTTCAACATTAGACAAATGAAAAACCTAATTTCTTTTTGTTTTTACTTTGTAAGCATTTGTCAACAAATCCCCCGAGCAAAAACACTCTCACACGTATGAACTTGATTTTCCTTTTTTTATTTGCATTATCATACATTAGGTACAAATGACACAATCAATTACAAGGTAAGTAGCTCAGACTTGTCTTAAAGGTTTCAGGCTGACGAGGGAGAGAAAACAAACATACACCGTTTGCAAAATACAATATATTCTTTCTTTGACAGTCTATGTAGATGTCTACTGTAAGTCGTTTATGTACAAGGACAGGGCTGCTGGGATTATAAATGAACAAAGAGGCTTTGAGACCATCGTACTGTGTGGGGTAAGGAATAAGGCATCATGCACATCATTGATCCTGTACTCCAAAAACAAACATGGCAAATCAAACTCAGAGGGTTCGAACCGACAACAAAAAAACAAGATTATTAAAGCATCGAAAAGAAATTTTGACAACCTACATTTAACATAAACTTTTAAAAGATACTTCATTTTTTTCCCTGGCCGTTCGAATCAAAGTAAAAAGACTAAGAGGACATCATCGAGAATGTAAACAAATCAGAACACCAAATACATTCGGCCGACTCCTTTCCTGTGGTGATCTCAGGAGAGAAGGGAGAGGAAGAATTATCTACTTCATTCCTGACTTGATGAGATTTAAAGGGCGAGAAGAGGAGGACGCTGTCGATAAGAAGACAGATTAACGTGGCCCAGGCACTGAGGAAGGAGGAGCAGGTGGAGCGAGAGAGACGGATCACGAGGGACGAAGAGGGAGAGATGTTTTAATGCGACCCGGCGTAAGGGCTGTCCTTCACAAACACCATTATCATCTGTCTTTTTCTTTGATTTATCTCAAGGCTGCACTTCGCCTGCTGCCCCACAGTTTCCTCCATTGATATCATTGATGCATGTGTGAAGAGACTCAGAACATCATCAGTCATTAAGAGGCACAGGGAGGTAAAGGTAAAGCCGGCAGTGCAGGAGGAAGAGGAGGAGTTACAGACTCAATCAACACGAATCGTACAAACAAAGCATTTTCCTACACATTCGTTTTTATAAAACACAAAGAGAATGGACCCACTGTGATTATCAGTCCTCATCCGTCACTTATTGATACAATTCAAGTCTTTTTAATCCCATTCCTATCCAAAAAGTGGCGCCACTTTCTGGATCACTTGGCGTAAATTCGTTAACTTTCACGTGATGTCACATAACAAGTAGGGCTGGGACGATACACTTTTCTCCCTATTTGATTCTTGTGCGATTTTTTTAGGTGCCAATTAAATTAAAATTGCGATTTTGGGTTCACTTTTTTGACATCAGCATAAAGGTTGAATGATTGTGACGTCATTTTTCCCGTAAATGCATGTTATGTCACATTACCAGGCAGATAGTGGAAGAAAAGCATTTCGCCCTCTGCTGGAGAAAAGCGGCAAAACAGGAAATAATTTTATTATTTTTTTTGTCCGAGGAACGTGAATCTCACACTTGTTTTTAACTGAACTGCACTGTTGATAAGTTTTTTGTCTTAAACTAGGGAAGCTGTAATGATGCTGATTTACATAAAGAAGCAAAGCAGGTTGTGGCCATATCACGGGAACGGCATATAAACAGTAAAATGGAGCATTTACGTTTGAGAAATAAAGTGAATTTTGACCCCAAAAAAAAGATTTGTCCTCCCACCTCTGCTAAGAAATACTCATGTTTTGAGTAGTTAACAGCTTCTCCGACCATCCCAACTTAAGAAAAGAAGAAATAGTGTTTATGAAAACCAAAAATTGTCGTTCACAAAGGTGAGAATTGTAAAAAGCTCACAGAACAACGTCGAAAACAAGTGGAAGAATAATAGTGAGTTTGCGATATCAACAGGCTCAATTGTTTGCAAATCTTTCCCACAAAACACCCAACAACATTCAGACGTAGTTTTTTAAGCTAAATGTAGTCAGTCTGTTGAAGCCTTAATTTAGTTAAAAAAAAAAAAACATACAAAATTGGGCCATGTTTAGTCTATTAGGTCCTAATTTAGCACAACAGTAGTCGTTTAAAATATGAGCCCATCTAGTCAGTTAGATTCAGTCCTTTACACCAAATACCCAACTTCTTTTAGACCTTTTCTTTTTTTAAGGGTTATCTTGTCGGTTCATCGAAGCTTTAATTTGGTAAAAGAAGAAAAACAAACTAAATTTGGGCCATAATTTAGCCCAATAATAGTTTTGTAAAATACAACCATGTTTGTGCAGTTCAATTCAGTCCTGACACATTTTTTCAACAACCTGAAAAATACGGCTTTTTACCTTCAACTTTTCAAACAAATCTAGACGTTGTGAAGATGTTTAGTGGGAAGAAAAGACATTTTTAAAACGTTGTTTCAACCAGTTTTTTCTGAGTGGGTTATTTCTTTTCAAAGAACTGAAAATTATAGCTTTTCACCTTTCATTTTTAATCAAATCTAGATGTTGTTTAGATGTAAAGTGGTTGGTTGCAAAGACATTTTAAAACGTCTTTTCGACTAATTTTTGCTGGGTGGGTTATTTCTTTTCAATGACCTGAAAGATACGATTTTTCACCTTTCACTCTTCAACCAGATTTGAACCATAGCGCAACTTTCTAATAAAGACATAACTCGAAAATGTTCATTTTGTCTTGATAACATATAGTTTAAAAAAAGTTTCTTTTTAGTAAACAAATAAGACTCAGATGTTAAGTCTTACCCGGGTGAGTTAGGGTCAAAAACTCAATGCGTTTACAAATATGTTGGGTCACGTCCAACATTGATTGAATCTTTGTCTTCGACTGGGTCTAAATCAGTACACGACTCTCTACGACCATTTCTATAGATGTATTCTTCATTTTTACTTCCTGCCCTCTTCGTGTGTGACTGACACCCAGATATAAACCTCTCTCACGCTTTAAGGAGCCAATCAGATCCCTGTAAAAAAGCGAACTGAAACTCCAGTGGGTCCATGCTCTCACATGAAACAAAACCATAAACCAACAGTGAGTTACACATTCAGGAGGAACATTACAGGAGTTTGTACAGCATATCAGTTGGGAAAGGCACACAGAGGGAGAAACTACTGTTGTTTCCATGCCAACACTCACTGTGCTATTCAGAAATGTATCTAAGCGTAAAGAGATGATGTTGAATTTTCTATTGAAAACACTGCAGATGTGAAATCTAAAGCTCCTCTGGTCAAAATGTTTTTCAGACACTGGCGGGGATAATCTACAAACTTATCGTCATGGCTACAGTTACTGCAGCGCTGCTTTAATCAGGATGTGGCGTGTTTGGGGTTTGGCACATGCAGGAGGTTATATACTTAAGGAAAACACAGCAGGTGAGTACAGAACAAACAAAGAACTAATGTTTTATGAGTTCCTATCTCTATCAGTCAGATATGATGTTTCTTATTTGTGATATCAGAGTACTCCTGTATTTCTGAAAACACTGACAAGAGCTTTTGGTTGTTGACAAATTGACGATTACGCAACATGAAGATTTTTACACAACGCCCCCTGATGAGACACGAGACAGAGAGTGGTCCCAACCCGAAAAAACAAGCAGTGCTTCTGAGTGAAATCCTGATATTCGAGCAAAACTTCTGACAAAATCACTATTGAACTACATTTTCTCGCACACAAAGTCCTAATTTTGAGCAAATCTGGCGCTTTTACGGTATGTTGGTGCTGTTTCTTGAGAGCCAATCAGGTCAGTAGATTTTTATTTAGACTGTATCATGAAGTTGTTCACCCCCAAAGACCATTTCTAGTTTCTGTGATCATGGTTCTTTCACTTATTACGTTTTGTTGGTAAAGAAAACCATAAAACTAACTTAGAGATTGAAATGTGAAGAATCTAAACTTTCTAACACAGGTTGCGTTCCGATGTTTGACAAATGCGTTAGTGTTTATACTTTGATGATGTCAGAGGAATGACAACTGGGTTGACGACAACTTGGTGGAGCAAAAGAGAAACTGTCTCTGTTTTCAAGGTTTAACCTCTGAGTGCGGACTGTCCCGCCGGCGGGCCGTTTGCCGTTCCTCTGACGTTATCAAAGTATAAACAGTAACTCCTTCATCAAACATCAGAATGCTACACGGCGTTAGAAAAATTAAGATTCTTCACATTTCAGTCTCTAAGTTTGTTTAACAGTTTTACATATCAAAAGTGTTGTTTCATCAAATTATTCCAAGTGGTGAAATTTCTCCTGTAAAGTCCGTTGTTTGTTTGTCTGTCGTGTCCGTTCTCATCAATAACAGCAGCTTCACAGTCTGAGAGCATTTCCGCCTCAATGTGAATCCGACAAAACTGGGTGTGTTTGTTTTTCTTAGAGTCATACCTACAAGACAGAAGTGTCCCCATCTAGATACTAAGAGATTTGATGCCGGGAGAGCCTGATTTATACAACAAGTGCTCTCTGCTTGACGCGCTAATAGTGTAAGCTCATACTGCGTAAAGTCAGCCTGGCAGCTTCTAGACTGCCGAAAAATCAATTTTTGCCGCCGCACATAATCCTTAATTTTAATGTGCTCAACAGGATCGGTACAATCCGTGACCAGGAGCTATAATTTCACCATTTTAGTAAACCTTTTCACAGGGAGAACAAAGTTGACTACAAAGAAGACACTGAGCACTGATACAGCTGGTTTTGTCAGCATGAAGTCATCAGACTAGACTGGCTGAAAACTCTCTAACTCCCACAAAGTTTTACCTAGAAAGCTCAAACTTCACCCAGATGTAGATGAGAAGGTGTAGAAGTGATGAGGTGGATGTTTTATATCTGACATGAAGCATCTTGAAGTTAATGATGTTCAAAAATTGGTTATAAAAAAATGAATAGAAAAAAAAGAGACTTAAATCTTTCAAATGAGGAGTCACTGATGAATTTCGACCTTATGGTTCTTCAGTTATAAACTCTGAAACATAGTAAAAAGGCCAGATTTGGTGGGAACTAAGGGGTTAAAGTAGGGGGTCAAAATTTAGTATTGCATCCAGACGTAGAAAATTCTAAGCACCAACATTAGCCGTCTCATTGGGATCCACAAAAGAAAATAAGAGGCAATAAAATCACATTGAATTAAAAAAAAAAAAAGTTTAAGTTAGCTATGGCTATCATTCCTCGGGAAATCAAAGGAAAATGTTCGACATTTCCAGGAGCCAGGTTTGAATTTGAGTGGAGTTTCACTTTTAGGAGTATCATACGTAGTAGTAGTAGTAGCATGCAGCACTTAAGAGAATCACGTGCATGAATGATGCCTACCAACAGCATGCAGATACACAGGGACAGTCAACAACCAGACGCGCATCCAATCAACACAAAAATTTGCAGTCAACATCACTGAATATGAATAAAGAAGAACAAAAAAAAGANAGAAAATTCTAAGCACCAACATTAGCCGTCTCATTGGGATCCACAAAAGAAAATAAGAGGCAATAAAATCACATTGAATTAAAAAAAAAAAAAGTTTAAGTTAGCTATGGCTATCATTCCTCGGGAAATCAAAGGAAAATGTTCGACATTTCCAGGAGCCAGGTTTGAATTTGAGTGGAGTTTCACTTTTAGGAGTATCATACGTAGTAGTAGTAGTAGCATGCAGCACTTAAGAGAATCACGTGCATGAATGATGCCTACCAACAGCATGCAGATACACAGGGACAGTCAACAACCAGACGCGCATCCAATCAACACAAAAATTTGCAGTCAACATCACTGAATATGAATAAAGAAGAACAAAAAAAAGAAGAGATAAATCCGCCAAAACGAGTAGAACAGATATATGCCACAACTTGGACTCCATTTAAGACATCCAGATGTTAGAAAGTTAATCTATATTGGGTAGATGTTTTACTTTTTACACATACAAATATTAGTTTATGTAAGTAATGTAATAAAAGCACATTCAGGTGTTGGTATAAAAACTGTAACTTGCTATACTCTTTTTAAATAACTCATGATTATTTACAAAGGAGTTATGCGCTGATATTAGGTACATTAAAATATTTGTTAGATCTAATGGAAAAATACCACAAAAAAAGGAGGAGAGCGGGAGCGAATCTCGTTTCTAAAGAAAATGAAAAAAGGATGCTAAAAAATATATGGAGGAGAAGTTCTGACAACTTCTGAAATATATTTTTCCTTCATTGGAGGGCATGATACTGTACGCAACATAACAAAACATGCAACATAAGATTGTTTGGTTAATACATAACGAGTATAAACAACGTTTCTTGCATTTGATGGATCTGTAAGACATTATGACCAATGGGAGGCTTCACACAGGACAGTGCTAAAGATGACGTGCTGTAAACATTTCAGATATAAGTGAACCACCACTGCGGACAGATTTAAACTGATGTGTCCTCGAAGTGTCCACAAAACTATTGGCAAGGGGTGTCGAACGATCTGCAGCTCAAGTAAGGGCTAGAAAAGCTAAAGTCAGGCGATAGGATTTAAAATATATGAGGGGCTGTTAGGGACGTTTCTCAGAAGACACAACTCTTTATCAATGTTGATGTTTTGTGTTTGGATGAATGTGAAAAACTGGAGGAATTTTTAACCATTACAGATTATGGGCCCAAATATCCAGCGCTAAATTACGTGTGCAAACTAAATAAAACTAAGATAGCGTGCGCAGTTGATCTTACTTTAATTCTGACGTCTTCGAAAAACATGTGCATATTCTGTCAGCTTTACAAAGAGATAAACTCGTGTTTTACCACAATCTGCAAAACGTGCTTTACATCCTCCCTCCACAACTGGATCTCGAGATTTACAGAAAAACGATTGGACAAGAAGCTCTGACTCTCCACACATCGAATTATCTACATTTAAGAGCAATAAAACACAGAAATATTAAAGCTGTTTTTCAACACTTTAATTATTACGTGCAGAGAGAGAGTGAGAAATCATAGACTCTGGGGTTTTTTTGTGTTTGGTTTTTCTTTAAAGAGTTTTTTAAGACTTTTTTAGACCTCTTGGGTTGTGGAGACGTCTAAACATTTGTCTTTAGTTTGTTGTATTTGACCGCAGCCTTTCGTGCTTTAACGCTGTTCCACTTTGCACCTGCCTTTCACTCGTGCGAAATCTGGACGATGTTTCGTAGATCAGCTTTGCGCACACTATCAAGATTGCACGTATTTTTCCACACACAAACTGTTAATAGATCAGGCCCAATATCTGCAAAGTCTGGGAGAGAAAGCAGCGAGAAAAAAACATCCAAGTTTGTAAGTGTTATGAATTTATAATTTGTGAAATACCTAATCTGTATTTCTGACGTCACTTTATATATGACACGTGAATGAAGTACAATTAACCATAATGTTTTACAAATGTCTTGACATAATGGGAGTATCTCACTTGTGTGTGAAATAGTGTAGGTATATAAGAGTGTTCAAGTTATGAATTTGATATTATAATTTTCAATATACGTGTGTGTGAGAGGTTTTCAGCGATGTATGATTTGAGTTTTTTTACATGTCCAGAATTATGTCCCTAACAGCCCCTCATACCTTCAAACCCTGACGTTCTTCATTTCTCACGAACATGCTTTTATTTTTATTTCTTATGTTTTCTAATCATTACGTTTTATTCGTAGGTTAATTTGCTACTCACATCCAAACTTCAGATCAATATTTTACTCGACTAAACTTCTTCACCGTCACAATGAAATCAAAAAGGGAGGAAAGTTGTAAACATGACACAGGATACACTGAATCAAGTGGTGCGTTTCTTATACCTGCACCACCTGTTGTTTTTGGCTATAGTAGCTACACTACCATATGAGAGTTTCTCAGGTTTTCAGATAATAGCTCATGTATTATAGTGTAGTTATTTTCTCACTAGACCCTAATATTTCACTATTATGACTCCTTTAAATGTCATTTACAGGCTGTCTGTGTCAGTGCCTCCAGTTAAACCTTTGTTACACATAAGACGACGATTATGTCTACAGTTCATGCTCCTCGTTTTTCGCTAAAGGAAATAATTTGCTAAGAAAAAAAATCTAATGTTTGTGTCTAAAATATGGTACAAAACAAAAAAGTAAGCCCTAGATTCCTGTTGAAAAGAAATGTTTCTAACTCTCAGGGCCGCTCTGTGGTTTCAGTTGGCTGAAGGTTGGTTGAAGTCGGTGGCAGTGAGAAGGGTTCGAGGTTCATCCTTGAGGTTTCTTCTTCTTCTTCATCCATTTCATAAGCTGTTGTTGACAGGGTGTACGAACTGAGGGTTGATGAAGGAGAAGCCGGCGAACTCGGCCTGGTCGATGTTGGCGATGACGAGCTCGTCGGGCGGTGTGAGCTGCGGCTGGGTGCGCGTGAAGAACTTGTCGAAGTTCTCGGCCGCTTTGCCGCACTGTGGAGAAAAAGAAAGAAAAGAAAAGTTAATATCGAGGACAGTTTGAGAGTGAGTTCAGAGCGACAGGACAGAACGGTTCAGTATTTCTATGGAGTTTGGACGACGAATCTGATTGGTGAAACCCCCTGATGCTGATTATTTACTTTCACTTTCACTTTCATGAGAAACGCCACAGGTGAACTAATTACATGTCATGTAAAGAAGAGTTCATAGAGTCCAGCTATTTTTGACTTTTTTTCTAAAATTGTGACATTTTCCCTTATGATTTCAACTTTTTTTATCTACAAATTCTGAGTTTTCATCTCAAAATTTGATATCCATCTCAATTTTTTTTCACTTGAAATTTAGACTTTTTTCCTCCTTATTTCAACTTATCTCAAAATTCTGATGTATATCTCAAATTTTGACTTTCTCCCTCATGATTTTAACTTTTTATCAACATATTCTGACTTTTTATCAAAAAAATTTGACTTTTTAACTAATAATTTAGACTTTTTCTTTCAAATTTTGATTTTTTTTAATCTCAAAATTTGATATTTCAATCGTTTTTCTTTTAATCTAAAAATTTTGACTTTCTCCCTCAAGACTTAAACATTTCATGTACAAATTCTGACTTGTAAACCTTAAAATTTCGACTTTGTAACTAACAATTTTGACTTTTTATCTCAAATTCTGATATCTTGTCCAAAATTTTTTTACATGGTGTCCAAAAATTTGACTTTCTGCCTCATGATTTCAAACTCTATTTGCAAAATTCTGACTTTTGATATCAGAATTCTGGCTTTTTTTCCAAAAATTTTGACTTTCTCACTCATGATTTCAACTTTTTTTATCTACAAATTCTGACTTTCATCTTAAAAATTTCACATCGCAAATTTTTTTCACTTGAAATCTCAACATTTTTCCCCATGATAACAACTTTTTATCTCAAAGTTCTGATATCATATCTCAAATTTTGACTATTTAACTCAAATTCTGATATCTTGTCCAAAATTTTTCACTTGTTGTCCAATAATTTTGACTTTCTCGCTCATGATTTCCACTTTTTTTTTATCTACAAATTCTGACTTTCATCTAAAAAATTTCACATCCCAAATTTTTTTCACTTGAAATCTCAACATTTTTCCCCATGATAACTTTTTATCTCAAAGTTCTGATAGCATATCTCAAATTTTGATATTTTAAGTGATAATTTTGACTTTTTATCTCAAAATTTACAGCCTACGGGGCCCCCGAAAAGCCAAGTTTTCATTTTCATCTTTTAATTTGCAGAAATGGGCTTCTATGGATGAAGGTTTAGTACCGGCAAGTATTCGACCCTTGTTTATCCCACAACTCCCAGCTAACCACACATAACCCTGAGCTTGAATAACTACAGAAAACCCCAAGCTTTAATGTGCATTATCACGACTAAAAGCAACACGTCTGATTTCTTCCACAGCAGCTTGTGAACTGATCAAAATGCTTCCTCATGCTGCCCAAAGGCCGTCATAAAAACAGAGCAGATTTCACACCTGGTCCCCACATTTCCCCCCCGTTTGCTTTATGCAGCAGCAGATTACATGCTCTACATCTCATTCACCTGAATCCCTCTGCACCCCTGTGAATACTAAAGAAACACTGGCACAGCTGTGCAGCAGGAACACAATATCCAGTACACATCCGCTCGACTGTGTGTGAGGGAAACGCTGTCAGGAGCTCTGGATCCAGAAGTTCAGGCAGCGTAAACTCTGACCTCACAACCTGCTCTCATGACGCTCGTTTAACTCGCTGTGATTCCTACGTACTTTTGTTCTGACGGAGCAGATCTTCACACAGAATTGGATTATTTCTCAGCAGTAATAAGGTCACAAAGGGGTTAATTAGTGAATTCACAGGAGAGAGCGGAGCTGAAGCATCACAAGCGTCTCTGTGTTTGTGTCATGAAAAGAAGATTTAAATCAAGCTCACTGTGAACGAGCGTCTGAGGCCACAGCAGCTTTTTCTTTTTCTCTCAGGATCCAGAGTTTCTGTCTCCGTCTGAAAACTGATGCTGTTTATTACAGCACCGTGTTTTGCAGAAGAAGTGACTCATTTTCATCTCATGCCTTCACTTCTTTGCATATTTTATTTTTAGGTAAAGAAAAAAAAAAAAACACGACACAGTGCCGACTGTTTCTGTGACAACCGAGTCACCAAGTGCTGTTTCAGGTTGCTCCCTGAGAAAATGATCACATTATTATCGGAGGAAAGGCAAAATCATCCCTCCTACTTTTGTACCAGTATAAGCTGTGGTGTAGACCTTTGACTGGTAAACAAATGAAAAACTGCACTCTTTGGAGCCATAGCGTCTGCTGAATTGTTCTTTTGGGAGCCAAAATTCCAAGAATTGTGATGCTTAGGGATGTAACAGTAAACTCCAGTAAAAACGCTGATGGTAACATTTACCACTGTTATGTTAAAAACCATGGTTTCCCGGTCACTCATTGGTCAGAGAATGTCGTCTCTGCAGCTTCTGACTCTGTACAAATCACTTACAAGAGGCAAACGAATAAGTCAGCGACGGGTTTTTAATGACATTTAAACCTGACGGCACAGAACCAGACTGAATGAAGACAAAATACAGCCCTAAAATGCTCCTTCATGATTCCTAAATAAGTTAAAAGTCCGTTTTAAACCAAAAAGAAGTTAACAGCAAAGATAGTTTGGTTCAAAGAGTCTTTTAAATTAAATCAAAGTTGGTCGGTGCAGGAGCGATCTGTCTGCCACGAGAGTCTTTAAGCACCAATCAGTCCATTAATCCACAGGGAACCAAAAAGGAAAACCAGTTCAAAGAAGAATGATTGATCAACAAAAAATCTCTGCTATACCAGGCCCAAAAATCAAAAATTAAAGTGATCTCACTGGATCCAGGGAAGAGTTGATGTCAGGAAGCAGCTCCTTCGTTTTCCTCTGCGTGCAGCAGCACGAGGCTGTTGTTTACCTCCGTTGTCATGACGCCTGACATTGAGCCGCTGTATTACTTTAATGAAATCTATTTAAAGCTTTTTTTCCTTTAAAGACCACAGTGGCACATATGTTAGTACAAAATTATGTTTGTGTGGCGTTATAGATGAACATGCACGCACTTCTGCGCAGCACTTTAGCGCAGCTGTGTTATAAGATCCACGCCCACCGTGAGTCTGTAGTCGGGCTAGAGGAAAAGATAACCAAACCAAGTAGAGTCGATTAGGGCTGGAACTGTGTAGTGGAAAAGCGCCATTATAGAGCCTCTGCTCCGCGAGACACTGACAGCAGCTACAACTGTTTCACTGCGAGTCAGTTTTTTTGCCCTAATGTGCCGGAAAGATACAAAAAAAAAGACACAAAACAAACAAAATATCCTGTCATTTCAAAATAAAACACCATGTTCTTGCTCCCTCTTTAGCAGACACTTTAGCAAACAAACAGAAAACAGCCTGTTTATGCACCTGCATCTAAAAATGCACAAGAACAGCTTGAATTTTTGGATTTGAATAATTTAAACCTGACCTGATGGATCCTTATAAATCAGCTGTTGACATGCTGAACCCTTGTTCTTTGATATTAAGAATTGCACTTATGATGAGATTTTGCCTATATTTTCGAAATATAATACACACTGTTACGTCCTTTTAAACTACTTCAGTGTGTTTAGGTGTATCAGTGCTTTCTGAACATATTGAACACATATTTAAAAATACGGTCCCTAGTCATGCTACATCTGCTTTTTCGGGGGTATCAAACCCACTGTGACCTTTGAATTACTTGTGTCAAACCTTTCCGCTCCTGCTCACACACTTTGCTCAGTTACACAGCAGTGTTGAATATTTCCCTTTGATCCCTATGAGGGTAAGAATGTCTGTATTTGTCTAAAACACCAAAAAACGACTTTTTTCTCATTTCGTCTCCTTTGTTTCTCTGCAGGAAACTTTAAAGGTGATTGAAGACGTAAAACAAAAACAACAAACCCAGTGACACAGATGTTTCTGAGGTAAGTGTGTATCTGTGTAACGACCTTTAAAACCTCCTCCAGTGACCGTTTCCACTGGCAGGTGACGTTTGCTCCGAGCCACGACCGTCCTGTCAGAGAGGACGGAGCAAGGACGAGCAAACATGGCTCTAATAATGTGTAGATGTGAGTGTGTGTGTGTGTGTTACTGTGTACTAGTTGTCTCTGGATGTACTCTTTCGTTTCCACCCGGCAGATGCCTGATGGGTATTTGCCAACATCTTCCGACTGCTGTCTTTCTGTACACTTGTCTCCCTCGATCCATCACCGACCGTCCGTCCGTCCGTACGTGCGTCGCTCAAGTGAAGCGAGACTTTTCTAATCTGACCTCCACAGGGAGACGCAGACACTAAGACCGAGCTGTACTTTACAACTTTTAGATCTCAACCTGTTTTAAAAGTCTGTAAGAGCACATGAAAAGACATTTCAGACTAATTTTTAACCTCAAACTACACACACCAGACATTAAGGGTGAATTCCAATTCCTGTCTTAACCCTCAATCTCAAAATGCGCACTCCCGCGAAGTGTAAGTGCTGTCCTGATTCTCAGAACGTTAAGGTTGAGGGGCAAGACTGAGGCTGTATCTCCCTCAATACTGAGATTCTCCGACACCACCCTTGGGAGCAAGGGCTACCCAGAATGCATTGCGTATTGTCGGTAAATAAACATGGCGTCCAAAGCGGCAGAGAAGGCGAGCTACAAATATAGTATTTTCTTTGTTAATGGAGATATAAATATTACGAAAACCATTGTATTATCTTAGTTTAGACCCATTTTATGGATTATTTACCTCGTTGTTGCATAACATTTTTTTTTATTTTACGATCTTTTGTCAATAGCGTCCGGTGCGGACAAGTCATGTTGCTATTGTTTAAGTTAGTTAACGTTACAAAATGGTCATTTTTCTCAGTGTTAATGTAGTTGTTTTATCAAGATAACAGCCTATATAACATGCTTGTGCCGATAATGGTATAAGATGACCGGGCTAATGTCATCTCCTGTAGCCGCAGAGTTATGTAACGATAGTTATAGCTGGTGTTTACCTTTCAATAAACTATGGTATGCTGTGACAGCTGAATATGTCCGTGGTTGTGTTATTCATACAGATATTTTTTTGATAACGCTAACCGAAGGAATAACTGACAGACAGTCCACAACAATTTCATTTGCATTTAAGGGGTGTCCCATTTCTAAGTCACAAGATAGACCTTAACACTTGGTTTTGAGGGCGACTAAGATTGAGGGTTGAGCTTGAGGGTTAAGAAAGGAATTGGAATTGGGCCTAACTCTCAGGGCTTGCAGTAACAGCTCCACAGACATTTGTGAAGCATTACCATACCTAAAAATTAATTCTCAATAACCTGACGTTTCCATGGGCAGGGGCAGGAAAGAAAAAAAAGCAAATACAGGGAACATTTTGGGTCCCAAGACAGCACTTAAGCCCATATTTTGGCAGATTATCATGTTTCCATCAGCTATAGGGGCTGATAATTGTGGTTCGCCAACCAGGATGACACTTTGACTTGTGTTTTGGCTCATGAGAGGGCACTTTTAGGTATTTTGGCTCCAAAAAGGCAACTTTAATACAGGTCAATGACAAAAAGAGGGTCTAAAAACGTATTTTTAAAAAGTTCTTTGAAAATGGATAAAAAACATATTTCTGAGTAAAGAATTATGTTTTCTAACAGATTTCAGTTGTTGACCAACATTTCAAAGTTTTTAGGTTCATTATTTTTTAGTATTTTTAATTTGAGCACCCAAAAATGTCAGGAGGCGCAACCAAATATATGAAAATATATTTATATGTTCCTGTTATTTTTTTCTGTGTGAAATTATTGGCAAGAAATTATTGGCAAGTATCTCTCAACCCATCAGCTGCCACTTTAACATGAGCAGAAACATCGTCTGGGTATCGACATGTGAGTCAGTCGCTCCTTATGGGGTGAGACCGAAACTATTACGCTGCTGATGCATCCTCCCATACACCGTGACATAGTGTCCTACATGAGAATTTGACCTAGTTTCTCTCATCTTCAATCTCTCTCTCTCTCTCTGCACTCAAACAGACGCACACGCCTCTGCACTCAAGCATATTAACCCCTTAGTTCCCACCGTCGCGCCCGCAAGCTGTTTGCCATTCCTCTGACATCATCAAAGTATAAACAGTAACGCCTTTGCCAAACATTAGAACACTATAACGCGTTAAAAGCTCAGATTCTTCACATTTCAGTCTCTAAGTTTGTTTTACAGTTTTCTTCACCAACAAAACATAATTAGTGAAAGAATCGCTCACAACGAGTGGGACGTCCTACCTGTTTGGGGTCATTACGTCACATCCTGACGCCCGTACCCTGAATATTCACTCTCCTTTCCACCAGAGGAATCCAGAGTTCAAACATATCAAAAGTGTTGTTTCATCAAATTATTCCAAGTAGTGAACTTTCTCCTGTAAAGTTCGTTGTTTCGTTCTCATCAATAACAGCAGCTTCACAGTCTTAGAGCATTTCCTCCTCAATGTCAATCTGACAAAGCTGGGTGTGTTTTATTTTCTTAGACCTCTGGCTCCAAAAACACAGGTGTCCCCATCTTAATGCACAGAGACTTGATGCCAGGAGAGCCTGATTTATACAGGAAGTGCTCTCTGCTTGGCGTGCTAGTAGTGTTAGCTCATACTGCGTGAAATCTTCCTCGTTTCTCAGGTATCGGCCCTGAAAATCACTCGTACATTAACCAACAGCCTTAACTTTCACATGAAGCCTGCTGTCGCTGGATAGGTTGCAGAGAAGTCAATATTTTTGCCGCGCGTAATCCTTCATGTTTATGTGCACAACAGGAGCGGTCCAATCCAATTTCACAATTTTAGCGAACCTTTTCACAGAGAGAACAAAGTTGACAACAAAGAGGATACTGAGCACTGATACAGCTGGGTTTTTTTTTTTTTGCATGAGTTCATCAGACTAGACTGTGGAAAACCAGGACGCATCTGCTGGTGTTTGACACCTGAGACTAAAAACTCTCCAACTCCTACAAAGTTTTACCTAAAAAGTTCAAATTTCACCCAGATGTAGATGAGAAGGTGTAGAAGTGATGTGTTGGATGTTTTATGTCTGACATGAAGCATCTTGGAGTTAATGATGTCCTTAAACAATGAAGGGATAAAAAAAAAGGTGTTTCAGCTGCATTTATCCTGATGTGGACTTTAGCCGCATATAAAAACATGACATTTTCTGAAACTAGAGACTTTAATCTTTCAAATGAGGTGACACTGATGAATTTTGACCTTATGGTTCTTCAGTAAAAGCTTTGAAACACAGCATAGTATAAAGGCCAGAATTGGGTGGATGCTGAGGGGTTAAAAGAACACTCAGCTACTTAGGACGGTCAATGAGTGCCTGCCTGCATTAGGGACTGTGCCGTGACTCTCTCTCTCTCCCTAAAGCCACTTGCATGATGAGCTTGTTGTAGCATCATGAGCTTTTTTTTTTTCCTCTTTGTTTGGTTGAATCACGATTTATTCCTAAATCTAAGATAAGAAGACGATTTCAGCTCGCTCAGCTCAGTTCAGGGATGAAATATTATGCATGTGTTGAGGTTTCATGCAATGTGACTACAAACACTAATTCTCCTGACAGCAAATTAGGAAATAAAAGACCAACCAAACTAAAAACAGCTCCTGTTCGAGTCCTGGAGGCTAAAAGGGGTCGAGCAGGCATGTTTAGCCAAATCCCCACAGTCTCTGCCTCTCGTTTTCTTAAACACTGAGTCACAATGCATCCACTTCGCCATCGCATTCATGTGTGTGTGTGTGTGTGTGTTATGTATCTCATCAGGCATGCACAACCCTCCCTTCAACTCTGTTCCAGGACTTCTGTGACTAATTCCTCCCACTCGTTCTTCCCTCTTCCTTCATTCACTGCCGGCATCACTATTAATCAGCAGCGTCTTCCTCGACCTACTTTTCCCATCATTCCCTGCTGCCTCCAGTCAGGGATGATCCGATGACGAACGCGCTCGCGACGAATTAACCTATATTTCATACCTGCTTGTTTGTTTACCTGAGGCGGACAGATTCACAGAGACAAAACCCAGGAGAGAAAACGCTCAATGAGGCGTTCAGGTAATCGTAGATTTCAATGAGACCATGAAATCCTGCAACCACAAACGTTCCCATCATTCTGTTAAAGCCAAACTATGATCAGGTAGACCAGTGGTTCCCAAAGTGGGGGTTGGGACCCTTTGGGGGGTCGCGAGACATCGATAGGGGGTCGTGGGATGTGTCCCCAAATTGAAAACCATAAACAATTCCACATTTAATCGATTATTGTAAGGATAAAACCAAAAATAGGGGTTAAAGATAATATGAAATCATGCAAACAGAAAATGTTTTATCTGTTTTTCACATTTCTTCGTTAAAGTTTGATGCAGTGAACACAGCAAAGTGCACATTAGTGGGTAAATTCTCTACCGATGAGTTAAATTAAGTATCCTCAGGGTTTTTTTGTTTGTTTATGTCTGTTTTTGGATTGGCCCATTAGTGTCGTACCACAGCAGGGGGTCGCCAGTCTCTGAAGCTGCAATTTTGGGGGTCACAGGCGGAAAAGTTTGGGAACCCTTGAGGTAGACCGACAAAAATTTCATAACTGTCAGGGAAATTCTAAAAAAAAAACCCCACAAATAACTTCAACTGAAAAACAGGACTCTGAAAGAATGTGATTCGACTGTTTTAAGATGCACAATAAGGAGGCACTTGAGGAAAAATGGGCTGCATGGTTGAGACGCCAGAAGAAAGCCATTTATACACAAATGCCACAAAGTATCCCGCTTACAATACGTCAAACAGCACAGAGACGAGCCTCAAAACTTCTGGAACAAAGTCATTTGGAGTGATGAGAGCAAAAGTGAACTTTTTGTCCACAACCATAAACATCGTTCCATTTGGAGAGGAGTCAACAAGGCCGATGATGAAAGGTCCACCATTCCTACTGTGAAACACGGAGGTGGATCACTGATGTTTTGGGGATGTGTGAGCTACAAAGGCTCAGGAAACTTGGTCCAAACTGATGAATGAAGGATGAATGCAGCATGTTATCAGAAAATACTGGAGGAAAATTTACACTC